>CABHPP010121760.1:0-40396 GCA_902168425.1 Peromyscus attwateri | reverse complement strand
TGATTTATGGGTCATTTTGTGTTAAAAATGGAAATGTTTAAATGGAGAAGTTTGAGTTTATTTCTAACTACACTAAAGATTTAGTTTAAAAAAATATAAAGAAATGGAAGTTAATATTGCTCTGTTTATTTAATTTAGAAAATATTTTCTTGTTACTTGAGTGCATTAATGTTATGTTTTGTATAGTTCTATTAAGAAATTGCTTTTAGCCAGGCGGCGGTGGTGTATGCCTTTAATCCCAGCACTGGGGAGGGAGAGGCAAGTGGATCTCTGTGAGTTTGAGACCAGCCTGGTCTACAGAGTGAGTTCCAGGACAGGCACCAAAACTACACAGAGGAACCCAGTCTCGACAAAAGAAAGAAAGAAAGAAAAGAAAGAAAGACAGACAGACAGACAGACAGAAAGAAAGAAAGAAATTGCTTTTGGATTTTTGCTAAAGTTTTTAAAATGGATTTTGACAAAAGTTTTTTTTTTCCAAGTACAGATGGTGATTTATTGTGCATACAACTTCTACAGAATGCCTTCATTTGAACATTGATGTATATACAATTACTCACCAGAATGCTGCAGTTTTACAGTTCAGCCAGGAATCTGTGGAGAGAGATCATGTTCACCAAGAAATCCACAAATATAGTTTCTACCCTTTCAGCATTTCTAAAAACACTCAGTCGTCTTCTATATAAAGAAAAGAGATTTCAAAAACCACTTCTTCAATTTTACCATATTTGTCATTATTCTTGGACTTCCACAATTATCATTTGCTAATAAATTCAGACGTATTAAGCCATATTCCTCTCCCAACATGTAAGTAGAAGGAGTTGCTGGGGGCAAAGTCTTTACTGTGGCTTTTGTGAAACCTAAATGTGCAGTGGTGATCCATGCATACCAGAGGCTTGCTCAGTGGAAAAATCATTTTATGCATTGTTTCTATGATAGGAAAACAACCAGTTGAATGGTAAACAGTTTAAATCAACCAAACACTTCACATTGCATAGACAGAAAAAATAGTGAGGAGACTTCTAAATTCCTTTCTTAATGAAAATTCTTTGAATGATCATTTTGTCCTTATAATTTGAATGGCAATCGAAATGATGAGGAAACTTCCACCTTTAGAGAATAACTTTAAAAAGTATACTATTTATCTGTTGCCACATACTTGATTGCTATGCTATTACGGGAATGACAGCATGACCAGGAATTTATAGTTTTATATTTTAGTTCTATTTTCTGTTATTGATAATGTGTTGTTCTGGTTTTTTTTTTAATATTATAATTTGATTTAATTTTACATACCAGCCACGGATTCCCCTGTCCTCCTGTCAGTTTTTTCTTGAGAGTAAGGAGTGTAAAACCTTTGAATATATCCAACGTTCCAAATAACACATAGAATCAAATTCTTTATGAAGACATTTTTTTGAGAAATATTTACAACCATGAAGTAAAGAGAAAAATCAGAATTAGACAACATTAATGTTATTTAAATTTTTCTAAAAATTGAAACAAACAATTGCTGTGCATGTTCTGTATGGCAAATGTGTTGCTAATAAAACACTGATTGGCCAGTGGCTAGGCAGGAAGTATAGGCAGGACTAACAGAGAGAATTAAAAGAACAGGAAGGTGGAAGGAGACACTGCCAGCCACCGCCAGGACAAGCAGCATGTAAAGATGCCTGTAAGCCACGAGCCACGTGGCAAGGTATAGATTTATAGAAATGGATTAATTTAAGATATAAGGACAGTTAGCAAGAAGCCTGCCACGGCCATACAGTTTGTAAGCAATATAAGTCTCTGTGTTTACTTGGTTGGGTCTGAGCGGCTGTGGGACTGGCAGGTGAAAGAGATTTGTCCTGATTGTGGGGCCAGGCAGGAAAACTCTAGCTACAAACAATACTGATAATAACAATTTCATGAATTCCATAAAGTGTTTCACTACAAAATAATTTGATATATATGTGTAAATAAATGCCATCTGTGACAATGCATTCAGATGAAGTAGAAACACTTTCTGTTATAAAAACAAACGTATTAAATACAATGAGAAATATTCTAACCTCACTAATTGTGAATTGAAGTAACTGAAAATTGAAATCTCTTCATTTCAACTTTATTTTTTTCTTCAGTATTTGAGCTCATTCATCTAACTGGGTTCTAGCATAGATAAGTATCATTTGTGATTATTCCTTCATTTTTCAAAACTAGAATACACAGGGTTATATACTGTCACAAGTATGTACCAGAAATGTAAATCTAGAGCCTAAAGACATGGGTCAGAGGTAAAAGGCACTTGCTGTACCTCCAGAGAAACCTAATTTAATTCTTTCTACACACATGACAACTAACTATAGTTTCTGACTTCAGTGCCAAGGGTTTGGTGCTGACGTCATGGACCTAAGGGCATAATGCATCAAGCAATATACATAAAATATGCAGAGAGACTCTCATATACTCAAATAAAGTATTATTGTAAAGATATAGAAACATTTACACAACTCTTCAGAACTTGTCCCTGTGAAATACAAACCTTCAGGGAGAGGAAAAACTTAGGCTGAAGAGAGCCTTCTTTCTCCAAAAGAAAAGAAGAGAGTAAAGTAATTAAGAGGGATATTCGTTTATGCTTGAAAATTGAGGGCTTATGTCCAGCACCAAGTAAATACTCTCTAGCAAATTCTCACTAATATATTTCACCTGAGGCCATACAAAGGTGGAGACAGCAGGGATAACCACGGAACTTTAATCAGAATTTCTACTGAAACAATTACATCTCAGGTGTCAACACACCCATCATCAATGTGTGACATAACATGGCAAAAACAGAAACCAGAATACTGCAACCTTCATCTGCTCATACGCACATCAATTTTCTGGCAAGAGCAAGCCACATATTACTTCTGTCATCTGTGCTCTCTAAGATGCTGAAATACTATTAGGGTTCAAGGCAAGCAGTCGCTTCAAATTCTACTTTTCTATAAATTTCTCAGTTATGTCAGTGAAAAGGTCCATGTATTGGAATGTCCACATTCACAAGCCTATTTTTGCAAAACTGACCATTCCAGAATGCCAGCTATGTGGCACATGAGACCTCCCTTCCTCACTAATATAAAAGAACACATGTTCATCCCATGTAGAAAGTGGGCATCAATATATTTCTTTGAGTGTCATTTACAATAACATCTCTTTTAGAAATTCAAGTCTTCAATCCATGGAAATTCATGGCCTCACAGTATATACAATCAAGTGAAAATATAATTGGACAAGTCTCTGTTATATAGGTGAAAGATTTAAAGACTTAAACTTGAATATAAAAAAAAAAACAAGTAAATAGGTAAAAATAAACACTTTCAAAAACATTGCCAGTGGTAGAGGATTAAAGTCTTGAATGGTTTCTATAATAAAAGCAATTTTCAGAGTAACATGTATATGACACTGACCTGGGGAGCATTAACCACAGAAGCATTCATTCTTCTTGTTGCTCTTCTCTGAGTTTCTGTCTCAGAAACAGAGAATGGAATTTTGTTGAAATTTCACATCAAGGTGTCAAAAAACAAAGCTAAAATTAATACAACTCTATTATGGTCAATGCAAAACCACATAAGAAGACCAAAAACCTAAATAATATCAGAAATCTTGTCAAAGACAGGAGAACATGGAAGGGAATATTTAGAGTGGTGAAAGAAAATCACTATGAACCTTATCATTGCACCCCGAAACATGAGCTCTTAAAATTCAAGAAG
Source organism: Peromyscus attwateri (assembly GCA_902168425.1). NCBI lineage: Eukaryota > Metazoa > Chordata > Mammalia > Rodentia > Cricetidae > Peromyscus > Peromyscus attwateri. The sequence continues at coordinate 36,665 of CABHPP010121760.1, read as the reverse complement.
GGAAGTCATATGAAGTGGGTTATAAAATGACAACGGTCATCCACTCAAGCTGCACTGCAGATCTTAGAGGAAAAGTTTACATAGAAAAATTACAGAGAAATTAGTCATGACAACCCAGAAAATAAGGCATTTTATAAAAGGAGTAGATGATTAGGAGAGCTAGGGTGTACCAGATTATTTCCAACACACAAACCAGCAAACTACCATTTCCAACTAGAAGGAAGTAAATTACTACCCCTAATATTACCCAAAATAATATTAAAACGCAAATCATGAATAAAAGCTCCATGCTATGAAAATACCAGTAGAAACAGATATGCTACAAGACAAACTTCAGGAGATTTTATGATAAACTCCTAAGTGAAACAGGAAGAAATGGAACAGAGCTGAGCACAGTAAGGAGAAGTTGTTGCACTGAAGCTAATAGTCCAGGGCAGAGAAAAAAAGTGAGCGGCATTAGCAGGAAAACTAACAGGAGAATAAAACAACATGTGCTCTCCAGTCTTATTGAATCTAGTGGCATAAGAGTGTGCCAGAAAAAAAAAAAATTGAATAAGAAATGAGTTAAGAAGAAACAGGTAGGAAAGGCACCAAATTCCATTTTAATGATGATGTGATCACACAAAAAACTTTCTATAGTCATCACCACAGTTAAATGTTAGATTTGCTAACTGCTTCACATATTATAGAAAAGTACAAAACTAACACAGAAAATAATGACTTTATTTATTAATAATAACAATGTGAAAAGTAATTTATAAATTTAAGCCATTCGGGTTGTTTCCAAAAGATCTAGGAATAACATTAAGTAATGATGAATTCACTTCTATGAAGAAAATTTTAAAGCACTCAGGCTAAAACATGAAAAGTAATAATACACAAAGAAATAGACTGCTGTAAACACTGACTGATGAATGAAATGCTGTATATAGTTTGTCTTAGTGAGGGTTTCTATTGCTGCAATGAAACATCATGATCAAAAAGCAAGTCAAGGAGAAAAGAGTTTATTTGGCCCACACTTCCATATTGCTGTTTATCATTGAAGGAATTCGGGACAGGAACATATAAACAAGCCAGACCTGGAGGCAAGGGCTGATGCAGAAGCCATGGAGAAGTATTGCTTACTGGCTTGCTTCCCATAGCTTGCTAAGCCTGCTTTCTCATACAAGCAAGCAGCACCAGCCCACCAGCCCCAACAGAGTGGGTCCTTGCCCATCAATCCCTAATTAAGAATTATGTCAGACCTTATGAAGGCATTTTCTCAATTGAGGTTCCCTCCTCTCTGATAACTTGTATCAAGCTGACATAAAACTATCCTGCACATGGTTACATTATTAAGAGTAAATTGGTGCAATCCAATAAGCAAATACTGACATTTTCCACAAAAGTAGATAGAGAAACAGTCATATGGACACAGAAAAATCACAAATATTAAAATTATCCTTAAAAACAGTATTACTGGGGTTATCACAAGACCTGATCATATATTATGATTCAGAGGCACAATAACAAAGACAGTATGGTACTACATTTAAAAAAAAAAAAAAAACTCACAGATTTGAGATTGAACAGAACAGAGATCCTAAAAGAAAACACAAAGAAGAAAGATAAAGTGAGCCAAATACATAAAAAAAGAACCGAAGAAGAGTGAGAGCCCTTTGAACATTCAATGCTGGGGAAATGATTACCCATGTGTAGACAAGTGACATTAGATCCATATCTTTAACCCTACCCAAAAATCAACACTAACTAGATCAAGAAACTTCCTGGGAAACTTGAAGTGCTGAAAAAGTGCTAGAGTAAAACATGATTATAAATTCTAAATTATTTTGAAATAAGCAAACACACCCTGAAAGAGATTCCAGGAGCACAGAAATTAACCAGGAAAAAATGACAAAGGGATTTCATGGAGTACAAAGCTGTGCAGGTCAGAAAAGTGCACAAAGAATGAATGGTGGCTAAGAAAGTGAAATAAATACTTAGGCTTTCTTCACACAAGGGCCTAACATACACACTACACAAAGAGCTGCTTAAAGTAAACATATGATGTTCAAACTATCTATACAAAAGAAATTGGGATGGGAAGAAGAGCTTTCAATGGAGTTAAGAATGGAGACCATATTGGGTATTGGAAGATTGGCAGTGGTTGTGTAATAAAAGGCAGGTGACAATAGTTACCCTCATGAAAGGAAGTTCAGAAGAAAAGCCTCAAAACCATGATGCAGCCTTGAGATAGGAGTGCATCATGAGTGATTAATTCCATACTGTGTTCTTCATATGGCATCATGAGATAAGAGTGAAGTTTTAAATGATAGCCTCACAAGCTCACAGCTCAGGAAAAGGACAGCTTTCATAATGATAAAGAAGGCAGAGGAAGATGTTAATTTCTCCAAATAAGTAGAAAATTATTTCCAATATAAACACAGTCACATTCCCTGATTAGTCACTTCTTGAGGAAAGGTTTGAGGGGCTCTAAAATCTTCCACCAGTGCACATCGCTATCAGCAGTTGTAGGTTAGTAGAAAATACCTAGGGTTATGGAGTTTGTGATCCCTGGCAAAAGACCACAGCCTCAATCCAATTATACTTAAAAGATTTATTGATTAGATGCTAGCAAGATGAACAATCTCTAAGCCAAATTTGAGACTGCTATGCAGGAAGAGTATGAGGATGGTGTAGTTGGACTTTATTGGACCACCAGCTCCCAAATAATGACATGGAGACTAATTACTAATTATGAAAGCTTGGCCTTAGCTTAGGCTTGTTCCCAACTAGCTCTTATAACTTAAGTTAACTTGTTGTGGAATAGTTTGATCACACTGTGACACTCCAAGACTGCCAATAAAGTTGTCCTTGAATCAGGGTGCAGAGTTACCAACTGGCTGGGCAGAATTAACCATAGAGGTTTTGGTGGATCCAGATTAGGATAAAGAGACACAGGAAGGAATACAGAGGGGCTTGGAAAGATTCATGTTCTTTTCCATATGGAAAGCATAGAGAGGCAGGTTCAACTGAACATTTCTCCATTGTTCTGTAGATCTATCAGTCTTTTTTTTCCCCAATATCTGATTCCTGAGTTTTATTGAATAATAAAACAATAAATGCAATCCCTTCATTAACCCATTTATATTAATCTACATTCTGTCATGTGGTTCGTTATTTCTCCTCCATACTGAGTTCCTGCTTCCTCTGTGACTTGCTGATGAATTTTGTGTGCCTCAGATTCCTCCCAGAGTTCCTCTCTCTACCTGGAAATCCCACCTCTCCTGCCTAGCTATTGGCTGTTCAGCTTTTTATTAAACCAATCAAAGCAACACATCTTCACATAGGGTACAAATAAACAGCAACAGGAAGGTTTTTGCAGAGAGAAACCACAAGAAGACTTTCAATGTCTATGCAAGCAAGCAGAAACTGTTCTGATCTGGCAAATTTATGGTTATGGCAACTCAAAACAATCTTTGGGTATTTGTTTTGCAAGTTACAATAAAAAAAAAGCAGTTAGCCATATCCTAAAATGTAGTCATGTCTGTTCATTTTTGGGTGAGTGGGGGGTCACACAGGGTTATTGGGAACTTACCTTCTAGGGACTGGAGTCAGAGATAAATGTTTAGTGGGTACCAAAGCAGATGCCTAGCATAAAACAGTTTCTTTAACCATCACACTAGAATACAATATCTGACCCTTGGGTCAAATTTCACTCCATTCTACCTGGTAGTATAGTACATGTATTACCAGGTGTACCATGTTGTCTTAGAGAACATATACCTCTATCTGCCAAATATCATTTTTTTTCTCAAAATAATAATAAACTGGTCATGAGATCTTGTTACAGTCATTCTTATCATCATCTAAGAAGGCTATACAGTTCACTTAGATAAAATGTATCTTTCTGTTTTACTGCTGCTTTCAATGTGGGCCTGTTTTCTAAGTTGTGTACACATATTTGTGTAAGAATATTGATCCCTTGAAATCCACATGAATGCATTGATAGGTAGAATGTTATAATTCAGGCCATTATGTCTTTAAATGGAATGTCTGTGTGCTAAATGTTCAAAGCACATTTAGCCATATATGGCAAAGCTGTTTCTCAACTTTCCTAAAGCTGTGAGACTTTAAAATGTTCTGCATACTCATATGTGGATGTATCTTCATGTGGGCAGCCATGTCTGGAGATGGATATTGGAGTGGTGCCTCAGTTCCTAACATCTTGAAGAATGGATTTTCCAATGGTCTTAAGTGACCGCTGTGAAAGGGTTGTTTACCACCACCACTGCCCCACCCCCCAACCCCCCTGCAAAGAGGTCTCGACTAACATGTTGAGAACCACTGTCTTAAGACAATGTCAAGGCAGAATGATCGAGGAGGCATGGCAGAAACTTCATGATGACTGCCAGTGAGAAGAAACTGTTCATAGAGAACAGTTTCTTCTTTCAGTGTATGCCCTTGGAATTAAAAATTGATTATGCCAGATCCTTCAAAATCCTATCACCTGTCTTCCTGAACATGAATAGAACTGGGTCTTGGTATTTTAACAAGCAGTTTTCAGGTTCCCAATTAGTAATACATATAACTACAGTGATACCCCTCAGTTCCTGGCTGTTATAGATTTCCTCTCTGGTGATCAACTTTGTAGTTCCACATGCAAGTAAGAATGTATGAGATGGGAATCCTGGCATATATACATATAAATACCCATATATGCATATAATTATATACATACATATTTTAATGCATGTATCAAAATTAAGAACTCATTCTGGGCCGGGCGGTGGTGGCGCACACCTTTAATCCCAGCACTCGGGAGGCAGAGGCAGGCGGATCTCTGTGAGTTCGAGGCCAGCCTGGGCTACCAAGTGAGTTCCAGGAAAAAAAGAACTCATTCTGAATCTCGTAATACTATTACTACATTTTCATGACCATGGCATAAGTACATACATAGCACTTCATTACACTGACATTATATTCTCACATGAAATAGTTTTCTTGATATTTAACGGACTACTGGACGGTTTCTGTCCTTGCTACTGCTCAAGTACTTTAGAGTAATAATGAGAGAGAAGATGTCATTTAATACTATCATCATTCTACCTGATCATCCTGGTCACTGTGTGGACTGAGGCTATGTTTACCTCTCATGTTTTGGGGAAAATGCTCTAACCTTTTTTCATCATATAGAAATAACAAACAGCTCCAAATTTCTTATGATCAAATTAAACAATAGCAGAAAAACTGTTCAAAGGACCTAGATAAATAAAATACCAAAATCTCTCATATCAATGATGGATATTTATCACACTAAGAATTCAAAAGGTATTCAATGAGCTAAGCAAAAAGAATGAAAACTAAATGAATAAGGATAGTAATAATATCATCAAGAATATTAAGACAATAAAATGAAAACCATCTTATAGCTCTTACATCTACAATATGAAGCAATAGATGAGAAATTATCAATTTGAATGAAAGAAACAGACATAATTCACCAGCTTCACTGACCCTACATAGCAGAAACCAGAGGACACAGGAATGGAGAATTCATTGTTTTAAAACTGACAGAAGGAGAAGGACCTGATAAGCAGCAATAGAATCAGAATGTGTCCATTCTGAAGGTGTTTCCATGAGTGGAATTCACAGTAGCAACATGGAATTCAAGAGCAGTGAGGGGATTAAGGTGAAATGCTACATGAGCAAATGCTGCCAGTGAACAGCACCACATGCAGGCAAGTCTCCTCAGAGAAGAATATGCATGTCCTTTAGGGACCTTATAGGTCCAACTGCAATCTGCTGCAATCAATGTGATTTGTTTCTCATTTTACTTCAAATGTGAATCACATGTAAGAGTTTGTTCAGTGTTACTTAGGGGAAAATTAACTAGCACCCCTTCATTCGACTTTGAATCCTGTTGGGCTATTAGTACTTATTTAGAGAAGAAATTTGACTCTTCTGATTAGTGTGGAGGTTTTTGGAGAGTTGGGTACCCAGGGTAGAAATTAATGATACAGAGACTCAAAGAAGGATACAAGGGGTCAATGTACAGACTTCTTGCAGTAAAAAGACACAAATAGTGATAAACCATTCTTCACTAATCCAAATAAGACAATAAACTTCCAAAGTCATAGAATTAAATCTGAAAAGGGGTGTAGCATGCATTGTTAGAAGGTCTTATTAATAAAAACAAACCCAGGGCCTAGTATTCTTGGGAATATGGGTGTAATTGAGCATCAGATGAAGCAGGAATCTTAACAGGTCTTATTAATGAAAAACAAACTCAGAAGACAGGTATTGGGGTGAATGCTGGAAGATCCGAGAAGCAGAACAAGCCACAGTCACCTCACCTCGCCAATTCCTCAGCTGATCCTGTTTCCTCAGACTGGAAGCCTCTGAGTCCTTAGTCAAATCGATCTCAGCTGAACTGTTGCTCAAAAGCCTAAAAGCTTAACCAGGCTTTAGTTCCTGGTTTTCACACCTTATATACCTTTCTGCTTTCTGACATTACTTCCTGGGATTAAAGGCTCGTGTTGCAATGCCTGGCTGTTTACACACACACACACACACACACACACACACACACACACACACACACACGAAAATATGTTTCCTGGATCACAGCTGGGTGCCTGCTTCCCTTGGTTTCCTAAAACAGTGCCATAAAGTGAAGACAGTTTTCTGTGTAATCAAATATTACCTGATTAAATTTTTTTTCTTTTTTGGCTAGTTCCAGAGAAGGAAATATGTGAACCATGGCCAAGAGCCTACAACTAGAAGGATGACATGGGAGGGAATCCACTCATGACATGACATTTTGCTACATGGACAAATACTCAAACTGACTTTACCTGGTTCTGTTCACAGTACAGCTTGTTACTGCTTTCAGCCTATGTCAGAGAACCTTTGTATATAATGGGCAACATTTATTTCAGGGACTCCTAATGGGACACATACAGAGAATGTGTGACTGCTGACTGCACAAGCCATAGAGGAAATCCATATGATCTGATTCAAATCCTATAGGGCACACACCAGAAGAGAGGACAAAGATTGTTTTAGCAGAATAGGGAGGTTATCTATGAAACACACGATACATTGAATACACTTCACAAAAAAGTAGTCAAGAGAAAATTAGTTTCCATGGAAGCACAAAAAGTCTGAGTATACAGAGCAGCCCCAGGTACATAAAGCAGAGTTTGAGTTATCCAAACTGTGATTCCAGATGATACTGCAGAGCCACACGGCCACTAGAACATGGAAATGTCAGAAGAGTAGATATACAGCCCTATGCAACAGAGCAGCAGATCCAGAAACAGAACAACAGCAGTGACCATGTGATTGTCATCATAATGATACAAAGGTGTTGCATAATAGACATCCTTGTCAACCAAAGGTGTTGGGAAGGCTCTATCCACACAAAAGATATGAATCTGGGTTGATTCTCCCCACTATCCAGTGAATCACTGACCTTCATCTATGCTGGAAGAGTAAACTGATAAAATAGATAGGTGTAATTAAAACATACACAAAAAACATAAAAATCGGGGCTGGAGAGATGGCTCAGCGGTTAAGAGCACTGGCTGTTCTTCCAGAGGTCCTGAGTTCAATTCCCAGCAACCACATGGTGGCTCACAGCCATCTATAATGAGATCTGGCTCCCTCTTCTGGCCTGCAAGTGTATATGCAGACAGAACACTGTTTACATAATAAATAAATCTTTAAAAAAAAAATAGAGCTCCTTTAAAAAAAAAAAAAAAACATAAAAATCAAAAGTATGAAGAAATAGCCTACAGAATAGATAAAATGTATTAGGTAGCTTTTCATGATATGATAGGTTAATAACCAGAATATATCATAAATGAAAGAAAAAACAACAAAGAAATAATAATCACTTCAGTGAGGAAGCAAAATATTTCAGTAGATTGTGCTAAAAATCAGTTATAATGAACAGTAAGAACACACATAAAATGCTCCACACTCATAGCCATGAAAAAATACTCACCTAATATGCACTGAAATCCCCCCTCTGTCAAGTCAGTAGCCACACTGAAGGACTTCTATAACAACAAATCCTGCAGAAAACACAAATAAAGAAATCAGACACATGATATTAGTGGAAATCTAACTTATTGCAGCCACCATGCAAGTCAATGTAGAGCTCCTTCAACAACCATACAAGAAAAAAAAAAATCATGTAAGATTCAACTATATCACACATGTGGTCCTGTATGAAATGACTAAATATAGTACATTCTTGCAAAAACAAATTACTCACTGACCAATATGTATGTGAATAGAAAAATCAGATGGAAAACAGAAAATACACATATGACGAGAACACTGCCACATAGATTTTATGTTCTTATACAAATATAGGAACACAATTGAAAAGGGACTTTCTCCTAGGCAAGAATTCTAAGCAATTCATTTCAACAGGAATGGGGAACTTCTGCAAAATAGAAAAAATTATGCTAATTTCATATGAAATTTTGAGAAAGCAGAGTTCAAAAACCTTCAGAAGGGCAAAACAAGATTTCAAAATCTATTAAAATTATACCAATAAGAACACTGAGTTTCAGTTTTCAGAATAACAGGTGACATCAATGTAAAGACAATTAAGACAGATATAAAACAATGCAGAGATACTAAGCAATTCTTATCGAAGTCTCTAAAGCATCATTTTAGGAAATGGGAAATGTGAGTATTAAAGGAATACAATCTACAGACACTAACAAAATGTCAAAGGCAGGAGACCAGGAAACAAACCTAGAGGCACCAATTTTCCTAATTTTATAAGACATTAAAATGAAAATAATGAAAATCGTTTATATTGATATAAAGACACAAAAGAGATATGAATAGTACAGAGATGTCATTACTCTCATTCACAGTCAAGAAAATTATATTTTTTCATAGGATTGATTCTTACATACAAAGCCAGCAACATGTACAATAAAATAATCTAGAGATTATTTACAGTAGAATACTCCAGAGCAGGAGTTCTCAACCTGTGCATCCTGAGCCCTTGTAGGGTGGTAGTTCAAAAGACCCTTTCACAGGGTTGGCTAAGACCAGAGGAAAACACATTATCTCCAATAGTCTTAGGAATTGAAACATAGCTCCTCTATCCATATCCATGTGAGTCTGACTACATACGGATATGCCAACATATAAGCACTTGGAACTAAATATAAATGTTGCAGCATTAAGAAGGTTGAGAATCACTGCTCTAGAATCATTTCTAGAGAAACAGAATGTGGTAAAAAGCAATCTCATGTCTCATTCACATTTTCATTATTTTAATTTTTTTTTTTTTTAAAGAGAGCATTTTTTTTAAGATTTCTTTATTATATTCACAGAGTTCTGTCTGCATGCCAGAAGAGGGTGCCAGATCACATTACAGATGCTTGTGAGCCACCATGTGGTTGCAGGGAATTGAACTCAGGACCTCTGGAAGAGCAGCCAGGGCTCTTAACCTCTGAGCCATCTCTCCAGCCCCCATTATTTTAATTTTTTAAATACAAAATTTAATAAAAATAATAATAAAAAGATTCAGTGTTTTTGCTTATAATCATCAGTGTTTTGTAGCATATATGGTAGTGCTCTGTGTTTGTGCCTGGTGTGAATTAAGGTAAGAAAAAGACATCAAATCTCTGATACTAAAGCTATGGATGGCTGTCAGCCTCTCCATGTGTACAGGGAACTGGACCCATGTCCTTTTCTAGACAAGCAGGGACGTTAACTGCTGACCTCAAATCCATTTCCATTGTCATTAGAACCTCTCAACACACCTATCTTAATATCTCCAAAATATCTGATATATTTGGTACTGTTTCATTTCTGTCCACCTTGCAGGTATCCAGGTAATGCATAAGCAGTCTGGCTTATCAGTGAAACTGTACCCAAGAAAGAGATTCTTCAGAAAGCTCCTGGATTTCAGTCACAGTATTGTGTTCAATAGAAAAAGAGAAAGCAATGTCAAGGGTTCTACAAATGAGTCCCCAGATCTTATTCAGTGTCAGAATACTGAAAACACTTAGGGACCATTTTCAGTTGCCATAACTTGAGTCCCACCATTTCTAATCACAGCTCAAACAAAACACAAGGGTAGAAATGGAAGTGAATGTATAGTACTGAAACAGTACTATACATCACTGTGTTTCTGAATTTGTCATTGAACAAAAATGTAAGACTAACACCTCTGTGGCTAGAGATTTCCTGCCTGGCCCACGGTCAGGATAAATCTCTTTCACCTGCCAGTCCCACAGCCGCTCAGACCCAACCAAGGAAACACAGAGACTTCTATTGCTTATAAACTGTATGGCCGTGGCAGGCTTCTTGCTAACTGTCCTTATATCTTAAGTTATCCATTTCCATAAATCTATATCTTGCCACATGGCTCGTGGCTTACCGGCATCTTCACATGCTGCTTGTCCTGGCGGTTGCTGGTTGGCAGGCTGGCAGGCCGTCTCCTTCTGCCTTCCTGCTCTTTTAATTCTCTCTGTTAGTCCCGCCTACTTCCTGCCTAGCCACTGGCCAATCAGTGCTTTATTAGCAACACATTTGCCATACAGAATATCCCACAGCACACCTCCCAAAAAGACAAACATGAAGAACATATCATGCAAATCATTTTTGGAATGCCCTTGATGCTCAGGAGTAGCCAGGTCCCATGCTTGAGGGGCTGCAGCCACCAGGTTCCACCCTGAGAACATCCTAACTGCCCTAAATGCCAGACACAGCCCCTCCAGATAATGGCAGCCAAGCTTTGCCCTACAGAGGAAAAAGCCCAAGTTCAGGACTTAAAAACCCACCAATTCTCTACCATGGAAACCTCCACTGTGGATCTCTCCACCCCCAAGAAGCATTATGTAACTCTTGTCTTCTGCTTAGTTCTCTACTACTTCCTGCCCAAGCAGAGGCAGATGTCCTCTTTGAGTTTTTCCCTTGGGGGAAAAAAAAAATCTCTTATGTGAGGTTTGTTGTGTGGTATGACTGTGGTATTCCTTGATTCCCAACTACCATGATACCTTTCCCTTCAGAGCTGTGCTGTGACATTTGCATTGGGTAAAACTTCCCCATGGGAAGGAACAGAGCTGTAACACTTCCACTGGGGAAACCATTCTCCCTCAGAACTGTTAGATTTCCACAGGGGAAGCCTTTTCACTCAGAGCTATAAGCATTTATACTTTTCTCCTCTGAGGATTTCACTTCCCTCTGTGAGATATGAGATTCATTCACACACAGCTCACACACTTTCCCCTGGAATCCAAAGGAGGAGCAGTGGAGACTGGGAGAAAACTATTCGCATACACAGCAATTCCAGCACATCCAATCTCTGCACAAAGCCAGCTGAGTGGATTCAAGCATTGAGTCCTGAGAGCAGTCCACAGTCACAGCCCTGACCGTAAACAAATCATGAAATTAAAAACAAAAGAAGTGAGTGTTTGAGCCATCTGTGTTCCTGCACTGCTTTAATCCCAGCACTCAGAAGGCAGAGGCAGGCAGATCCCTTCGGGGACCAGGTTGGTGTACATGGTGAGATTTGAGCCAGACATGGCAAAAGAATGATATACACATTCAACAAAATAAAGCCAAAACCAAAAAGCACCAGGCCAATTTGGTCATGTGATATGGGAAGAGTGCTTATCATGGAACATGGAGACAAAAGATAATTGGAGTCAATTATTCTCACACAGCTGAGTAAGAAGAATTATTTAACAGATGATCTCTAATTTTGTCCTAAACTATAGTACATCTCATAACTGTAAAAACAGTGTGGCCTGTGCTCTCACAGGAATGCATACATATTGCACTTTTCCAGACTATGGTATAATATTAAGCATTAAGCATATTAAAACACATTTCTAAATGTTGTATTTACATCTAAGCATGCATAAGTCCCAGATGGAAAATTAATTGGAGAAAAAAGTGTGATTAGTAGATGTTAATGTTTACAATCATAGCTTTAAAGCTTGCTGAAATACACTTCCTGATTCAATAAAACCTGCAGTGGCTCCTCAGGTGACTATTACCTACTAAGCTCTCTGAGAATGCCTAGCCTCCTTGGGGAAAGGCCACTTTTGAATAGGCAAGTGGTAAAACAGGGGAGTTGGAAAGAATGGATGAATTTAAATGCCAGGGGCTTTGCCACAACAACAAAGAGAATCATGTGTGCAAAAAATAGAAAATGAAAAATCTCTACCCGATCATGCTTCTATAAATATGCTGGGAATCACAAGATGAAGGCAAGGGTCAGGGTAAGCCACAATTCGCATCATCTAAAATTTTCTGACAGGATTAAGATATTCACAGCATAATGTCAGACACTGTATTTTTATGAGTAATAGCAGAGAAACAACCACACCCTTGTTCCTGTTCCTGCCTGTTTCCCAGAACTGAAGCTCCTGTGACTTGGGAAGTTCCTGGGCTGCTGAGATGACAGCTGTGGTCCCCACACTGCCCGGCTGAATGGTCACTTTTCTAGGCCACCCCATGGATCTCTGCTGCTGTGATAGGAGTTGTTTGTTCATGTCACTGTGGCACTCAGGGCAGTGATGTAATTACAGCACAGATACAGCTGATCTGGTTTCTACATGTGTCACATGGATGTCACTGCAGAACTGATTCCATAGAAGCTGGGACTGCACGCAAAAATCCTGCACATGATTAACCCAGCTCAAGGCCCAGCTGGGGTGAAAGGGATCATCACACCACTACCTGAGATATGACAGGCAACTCTTGGCCTTGGAAGAGGCAGAGTCAGTTTTCTTCAGAGATGTGGCTCATGTACATACAGCTAGCCTACCATGAACTCAGTACTTTTAAAAAATTGTGAATACAAAGATGTGAAGAAGCATTATGAGAGTAGGTAATTACAGCTGAGGGATAGGAGGTAAATTTGATCTAACACATGATATATACATGAATAAAACTTGCAAAACAATACAAAATCAATACATATCACTGACTTGACATTTACTTCTTCAGCTTGCCCATTTGAAGTCACATAACCAGGCTCCACGTTTACTCTCACACTAGCAGTGACACCTCCACAGTCTTTCCTGGAGAACTAAGGATACTTTCTTAGAAGTGGAGTGACAAAGATACACTGGAAGCCCTGGCAGCAGTAGGTGCTGGTTGTAAAAGACATTTGTCCATAGTTATGTAGCCGAGAGCTAACAAGCATAAGAACAAGTCAGTCTGAAATAGTATGTAGAAAGATATCAGAAAAGTTGTGTAGAAATTAATGAGATAGAGACTCAAAGGCAATACAATGAGTTAAGCTACAGTTTTCTTTCTGTGAAGACACAAAAGTACAAATGAAGTATTTTTCATCTAACCCAAACTAAAAAAAAAAAAAAAAAAAGAATCCCCAAGTAACAGAACTAGTTGAAAATAGGACACCGCACTGTATGCCAATGACATCAGTCACCTTACAGAGTGCTGTGGACGGTCACATGCAAAGATACTGGAACTGAGGAAGACAAGGATGACCTCCTAGAAACAAGTGAACAATTCACCCTTCTAAGTTATAAAACTAGAAAAGGCATTAAGCAGAGATGAGACTGAAGCAGGAAAAAATTCCTCTTAACAGTGTCTGAGGACTGGAAAGATTCAGTATGGAATTCTCCTTTCCTTTAGACAAAACTTACACTAATACCAGAAGGAGAATACTAAATTTAAAAAGGAAGAAAATGAACTCTAGAAATTTATTATACAATGCTAGCTTTCCCTCCCCACCCAAATCAGGTGAGACCAAAACAAATAAATGCAAAGAAAAATCACAGACAAATTGTCAGGATGAACATGGACACGGAGGTTGTTCTCTAAATTACATGGAAACAGAATGCAAGATGATTTAATGCCAAGAATGCAAGACTATTTCAACCCCTATGAACTGATCAATGTAAGCCACCAAATATGTAGCATCAGTGAGAGAAGAATCATAACCACATCAACAGATCCATGAAAGGCCCATAGCAAAATATCACATTTGCTCATTATAAAATCTCTGAAGAATGTAAGAATAAAAGGAATATACCTTAGCAAAATAAAGACAATGAAACAAAAATCCCAAACCTATAAAAGAACAGCTGGAATCATTTTGCTCTAATCAAGACAAAGAAGGATGCTCTTCACAGTCAACACATTGCATCAGTGGATGTATAGCTGAAGGATATCGAAAGTTTTAAACCTGATAATATAGGACAGTAAGAAAGGGGACCTCAGGCCGGGCGGTGGTGGCGCACGCCTTTAATCCCAGCACTCGGGAGGCAGAGCCAGGTGGATCTTTGTGAGTTCGAGGCCAGCCTGGGCTACCAAGTGAGTTCCAGGAAAGGCGCAAAGCTACACAGAGAAACCCTTTCTAAAAAAAAAAAAAAAAAAAAAAAAAGGACCTCTTAGATAAGAATTAGAATTCTGCATTTTCAAGGTAGAAATTTATTTGAATGACTCACAGGCTGCAGTCCAACAACAGCTAGTTTTGGATGGAAAGTCCAAGAATCTACTAGCTGCTCAGTCCCAGGAGACTGAGTGTCTCAGCTGATCTGTTGGGATCTTGAAGAAGGAATGGATGTGCTGACAGAGGTGAGAGCAAGCAGGCAAAGAACACCCCTTCTTCTTCCATTGTCCTTAAATAGGCTTCCAACAGAAGGTGAAGCCCAGATTAAAGTTGTGGCCACCAGCCTCAATGTCTGGATTAAAGGAATGTGTCATCCAGCCTCAAGGTCTAGATCACAAGTGTGCCCTCCATTTCTGGATTATAGTTCATTTCACATATAGTCAAGTTGACAACCAAGAATAGCCATCACAGTGCCAAAAACTGCAATGCAGCCTGTGTCAAGGGGCAGAGTTATCAATGGCCATATCTAGATTTGGATCCTGTATGCTAATAAGACCAACCTGCAAGGCAAGGCATGCCCATTGGCATCACAGTGGCAAGACTATTTTGTGGGTAACAGAAGGCCTTCTATTTGATTTGAGGCCATCTCCAAAGAAGGACATAAATGCATAGCACAGAAAACCTGGCCAAAAGTCAGGGATGGTGAAGGTCACAGGCCCTAGGCAGAATCCACTACTGACATTTTGTTACATGTACAAATATTCAAACTGCCTTTTGCTGGTTCTGTTCACACCATAACCTGGTGTTGCTTTCAGCCCTGGTGTAAGAAACATTGTTTTCAATGGGCAATGGTTATTTCAGAGACTCATAACTCATTAAATACTGAGAACAATTGACTGTTTCCTGCACAGGCTATGATGGGAATTCCATATTCCCATATCTAAATCACAGGGAACATTACAGAAGGGGAGGTAAAAGATTTTAAGAGCTGGAAGATGGGGAGGTGACATATGAAAAAGTCTCTACGCCGGGCGGTAGTGGCGCACGCCTTTAATCCCTGCACTTGTGAGGCAGAGCTAGGCAGATCTTTGTGAGTTCCAGGCCAGCCTGGACTACAGAGTGAGTTCCAGGAAAGGCGCAAAGCTACACAGAGAAACCCTGTCTCGAAAAACCAAAAAAAAAAAAAAAAAAAAGAAAAGAAAAAAAGAAAAAAGAAAAGAAAAGTAAAAGAAAAAAAGAATAAGTCTCCAGCCATATTACATGCCCCTTGGAATTATGGACACATTACGGCCTGGCTACCTGGCCTAAACCTGCCTAGTTGGTGTCCACACCAAAGGTCCTAAATAATAACAAATGCTGGAGACAATGCAGGAGGAAGAGCACAGACACAGTGTTAGTGGGAATCCAGCTCACCGAAGCCACCAGAAGAGTCAGTGTGCATCTTTTTGAACAAACAATGAGAAAGAAAACCTAGAGCAGATAGTAGTCAAGAATATAAAGGAATGAAATATACTGCAAAGTATCGATGAAATAGAAAAGAACTTAGAAAGAGAAGAAACATAACAGACAAAAAAATAACAAAAAGGTATATGTCTATACTTTCCTCCAGTGATTTCTTGAAATGTATATGGATAATATTCTGCAAAACAAATATAAAAATACTATAGTTTCAAAAAAACCTAATATATATATATATTCTACAAAAGTACTTACTTCAAATATAAGGATACAAAATGCTAAGAGGGAATGAGTTTATTATTTTTTAAAGATTTGCTATGAAGGGTGTTGACCTTAAT
This sequence comes from Peromyscus attwateri, assembly GCA_902168425.1. Lineage (NCBI taxonomy): Eukaryota > Metazoa > Chordata > Mammalia > Rodentia > Cricetidae > Peromyscus > Peromyscus attwateri. Next base: position 20,537 of record CABHPP010121760.1, on the reverse strand, counting down.
TATTAAAGGGAAGAGAAAAAGCCAAATCTATCAACATAAGAAAACAAACAATATTAAGAAACGATCAACTAGTCCACTTCCATTCTAAAATTTAGAACTGTCTATAAGATGCTGCATTTCTTAATAACCCTGCAGGCATAAGATACAGCCTGTGCCCGGCTCTTGAGCCCATCTTTTCTTTTCTTTTCTTTTTTTTTTTTTTTTTTTTTTTTTTTTCTAACCCATGGACCTTCAGCCTCAGAAGCCTGTAACTGAAAAACAACTTGCAGGTCCAGGTCAAAGGAACATCCTGGAAGACAGAGTAGAAAATGGAAGAGCCAGAGGATAGAGGACATGCAGTAAAAAAAAAGTTCTGGACCCAAGTATGCCTCTGTGTTCATTTGCAAGATGTCTCATGAGACTGAGTCCATCAACATTTCATCAAGGCTAAGAGAGAGGCCCCCGACATTGGGACCTTAACTGCATGTCCATAGGTAGTTCGTAGCAGTCAATAGGGATGTCTCTTTCAGAAATAGAGCCATTTAGGGGTTGCCCAGGATCCACTAAGTAACCACCTACCCATGCTCAGAAAAATTTAGTTAAACTCAGAGGGTCCCACAAAAAAAAAAAAAAAAAAAAAAAAAGACATGAAAGGAACAGAACTGATGATGATGATGATTTCATTTCTGCAACTGCCTTCTGCATTATCTACATAAAAACTATTAATGGAGTCAGGGTCATGTCCACCATTTCTGCCCTCTCTATACCAGGCTCTGTGATACTCCATAGAGTTCACACTCCAAACATTCACCCTTCCAATCACAGATGCGAAATTCTTTCACCTGTTTAATGTACTTATTATCGTACATTTGTGAATTGAATAAATACTCATTGATCAACATACATATAACACCAACAGCAAATCAAAACAAATTACATACATGACATATAAAGAGTAGCATGCTCTCATTCATGAAATGAAATCATTAAGAAGGCTTCCATTTTCCAAAGGTACTAAGCAATTTGTTTATGAACAAAGTAATCCAAAATATATATGAAATTGAGAAAACACAGAGCATTCAAACCCTTTAAAAGATTAAACCAAGATTTTAAAATCAATTAAAATTACTGCAGTAGAAATCATGGAGAAATAACAGGAAAAAATCAATGAGAAGACAATATAGACAAGTTTAATATTTTGTAGAGATACTAATCAATTCTTATTAGAGTCCTGCTAGCATTTTAACAGGAAATGAGTAAACAGACCACAAAATGAACAGAATATGAAGGACCTACTGAAACCTTCACAGTTAGAAAATCAGGAAACAAACTTTGAGGCAATAATTTTACTAATTTCACAGTATGCTTAAATGAAAGTAATGAAATTTGTGTAATATTGATATGAACACAAAAATGTGACACAAATGAAATAAGGACATCATTATATGGACAAATAAGAATATCATACATATGCACAGTCAAATAAATTATATTTTCTCCAAATATTGATTATTACATAGAAAGTCAGTAATGTATACAATAGGATAATCATGAGATGTTTTATGTTAGAATATTCCAGAACTATTTCTACAGAAACAGAATGTGGCAAATTCAGTTTGGTTCCTAGCACCCTTGTGGCACAACACAACAGATTTTAACTCTAGTTCCATGGGATACAATGCTCCATTCTGAATTCTACAGGCTAGAGGCACACATATCACATATGCATACAGTCAAGCAAATATATTCACATAAAATAAATGTAAAATGTAATTTTAATAAAAGATATTTTCAAGTGGACAGTGGTGGTGCATGCTTTTAATCCCAGCACTTGGGAGGTATAACACAAATCTTAAAAGGTCTTATTAAATAAAAACTAGGAGCCAGATATAGGGGGTGAAAACCTGGGAGATCAGAGGAATAGGAAAATCCATAAGCTAACCTCACCTCACTGACACCTCAGTCTCCAAAGAGGCATACTTCCTGTATACCTATATGCCTTTCTGTTCTGCTATCTCATTTGCTCTCTGTCCAGCTACATCACTTCCTCTTTCTGCCCATCTCTGTCACTTCCTATCTGTCTGTACAGACCTACAGACCTCTATAGTTAGTGCTATGATTTAAGGCGTGTGCCACCATGCCTGGCTCTGTTCCCAGTGTGGCCTTGAACTCACAAAGATCCAGACAGATCTCTGCCTCCCAAATGATAGGATTAAAGGCATGTGCTACCATAGCCTGACTTCTATGTCTAATATAGTGACTGGCTTTTTCCTCTGATCCTCAGATAAATTTTATTGGGGGACACAGATAAAATATCACCATAGGGAGGCAGAGGCAAGCAGATCTCTGAGAGAACGAGGCCAGCCTGGTCTACAGAAAGAGTTCAAGGACAGCCAAGGCTATACAGAGAAACCCTGTCTCAAAAAAAACAACAAAACAATAAAAGATACTTTCTAAAATAGTCATAGTCTGTATTGAATTTTCTATCTCTGTAAATCAGAATGCCATAATAGTTTCAGAGTCAACAAACGTTTTGGGAATATAAGTTTTATATGTGAGGTCTAGATGTAGCTTAAGAACTCTGTGTTACCAAATAGCACGCCAGTATCATATCTCAGATGGTGAAGTTATGATGAGCAAAACTTTGCTTCCAAATTCTACAACTGTCAGACTTGCTGCAATACTGACACTGGATCAATCCTGTCTGCAGCCTAATCTCACTTGATTCTATTCTAACATTCTCAAAAAATAGAATTTGCAGTGTTACTGGCTCCATCATGAAAGTGCACCAGAAATGTAAACCTGGGACCTGGAGAGATGTCTCAGGGGTTAAGGACACTTGTTGTTCCTAAAGAGAAAGGGTCTAATTCTCTCTACACATTAGGCAACCGACAATTTTGCCTAACTCCTGTGCCATGGATCTGGTGACTATCTCAGGGCTCCATGGCCATCGCACACATGCTGTTCACATAAAACATGCAAATGAACCCTCCTATACTTAATTAGTTTTTTTTAAAGAAATAGAGGTCTATCCATCAAAACTTCTCTTCAGAATCTCTACCTACAAAAAAACAAGGACAGGAAAAACAAGAGGTAAGGAGCCTTCCTCTTCCAAAGGAAAAAAAAAAGAGAACAGTCATTAAATGGGGGCATTAGTTAATGCTTAAAAGTCGATGGCATATGCACAGCATCAAGTCAGTATCTCCCGAAAATTCTTAGTGCTATAATCCACATGGTACAATATAGAGGTGGGGATAGGACTGCTTACACCTTGTCTGAAAATGCTGTCAGCATTTCTAGCTGATAAAAAATACTTAGAATACAGGACTGAAGAGATGGCTCAGTGGTTAAGAGTACTGACTGCTCTTTCAGAGGACCCAGGTTCAAATCCCAACACCCACATAGTGGCTCTCACAAGTATCTGTAACTACAGTTCCAGGGGACCCAACACCCTTACAAAGGCATAGACACAGGCAAACACCAATGCACATAAAAATAAAAATAAGTAAACAATCTAAAGGAAAAAAGAAACTTAGGATACATTTCAGTTCATTCTACCTGGCAAATACAGTACATGTATTTATCATGTGTATCCTGCTATCTTGGAGAAAACACACATCATGTTTTTCTCTCAATACAGTAAACTTATCATCAGATCCAGTTTTAGCCATTCTCATCATCGTCTACTGTACAATGGTCACTGAGGAAAAGATTATATTTCCAAATTAGTCCTTCTTAGAGATGGACTTGTTTCTACTTTAGTAGCACGCACAACTTTATGTGAGAATATTGATCCCTTGAAACCCACCTGAACCTATTTAAAAGGTAGAATATTACTATTCAGCTCATAAAATCTGTTTAAAACTTAATGTGAGTACTAAATTGCTGTAGGAAACATTAATACAGAATCATCAAATTGGAGGCATGGCAGAACCCAGTTGGTGGCTGCCTGGGAGAAGAGAATGTTCAGGAAGGTACAGGGATAAGGTGTCTCTTTTCAAGTTTGCCCCTGTGAATTATATCCTCTCTACAATCTGTCTTCTTCCTGCTTTTTCTACTAGCTTCCAACAACCCAATCTCATTATGAGCTAATGTGAGAATTATTCATTGATTATTCACTGATCAGGCCAAAACCTTCGAAGTTCTACCCTCTGTGGAAAGACCTTCCCAGACATACACAGACATGTACCTTACTATTCTTCTAGGCAGTTTTTAGACAATTTTTAAATTAGATTTATTCATTTTATTTTATTTGGGAATGTTTTGCCTGCATATATGTACATGCACCACTTGTGTGCATGGTATCCATGAGGTGAGAAGAGGGGATCAGATCCCCAAGAACTGGAGTTATGAGTGGCTATGGACCATGATGTGGATGCTAAGATGGAACCCTGGTCTTCTGCAAGAGCAATAAGTGCTTTTAACCTCTGAGCCGTCTCTCCAGCCTCAAGACAGTTCTTAATACATTCAAGTTGACAATAAATATTCACTATGACAACTCTGAGGTCTTTCAGTCCCTGGCTGCTACCATTTTCCCCTATGGAAATTAACTTTATACTTTCATGAGAAAGTATACTTTAATGTGTTTAGTCTCTTGGCTTATGTAACTATATGTTACATCTTACGTTAAATCTGGGTCACAAAAGAAGCATTCATTCTGCATGTGTGGATAACAGATTTTATGTTTACATAATTATAAAACCACAGTATATGTACATAAATATATGTCACAGTTATATTTTGTATTATCTCATATCTTGACAGGTACTGGGAATATCAACATATCCAGGACTACATAGAGAAACCCTGTCTCGAAAAATCAAAAAAAAAAAAAAAAGGAGACTAGTAAATAAAACACAAAGAAAATGAATGCTAGAAAGACATCATAAAGAGCTGGCTCTACCTTGACACCCAAAGAAGATGAACCCAAACTAATATGTACAAAGGAAAATCACAGACTACTTGCTGGGAAGGAAACAGACACAGACAATCTCTCTAAATTATAAGGAAATGGAAGGAAAGCTGAGTTTACACTAAGAATGCAAGACCTACAAACTAACCAATGTAAGACATCAAATAAGTGGACTCAGTGACAGAAGAAAAAAGACTATGTCAACAGTCACATAAAAGCCTTGTGGTAAAATATGACAATTGCTTAGTATAAAGCTCTCCAGAATGTGAGAACAGGAGAAACATACCTCAGCATAATAAACATGAAGAGACATAAAGGTAAACCAAACAGTACAAAAGCAGAACAATTTGAATTATTCCACTTGAATCAGGACTAACTCAACACAGTGCATCAGTAGGTACACAATTCAAGAAAGACAGAAAAATTTAAAGAGGATAACATAGGAGAGTCAGAAAGCAATTGGACCATCTTGGGAAAGGTCACATCAGACCACTCACACTGTCTACAGATATCTGGGACTCTCTGGTCATAGCATTCATATTGTCAAAAACAGGTATGCAGGCTGGTAAGGAGGTAGAGTTGTCAATGGCCATATCCAGATTTGGATCCTATGTACAATAATCCAATCTGTCAGGCAAGGCATGCCCACTGGTGTCATAGGAGGAAGACTCTTCTATGGGTACCAGGTTTTCTGGTTCAATATGAGGCCAGCTCCACAGAAGGAAATACATGGATGGGCTGGGAACCTGGCCAAAAGCAATGATAACGAAGGTCACAGGCCCTAGGCAGGGAGCCACTACTGATATTTGCTACATGTACAATACTCAACCTGCCTTTAAATAGCTCAGTTCACTCCCATATCTGGGGTGCTGTTTTCAGCCTGGGTCAAAGAAACTTTGGTTTCAATGGGCAACAGGTATTTCAGAGACTCATAACTCATCAAATACTGAGAACTGACTGCTCTCTACACAGCCAACGATGGCAAAGTCAATATCACATCTAGGATTATCTCAGTGAAATTTTCCATAATCATTAATGAAATAGAATCTACCAAAACCAACTTCCTGTTTCAACTATCACTTGAGACCTACCCCACCCCTTCCTCAATCCTTCTAGCCTACCTGGATCCTTTGCTACTGTCTCTCTTCACCATGCAGGGTTCTTTGTTCTGATTCACAGGTGAGCAGGACTCACTGAGCAATGTGAGACTTGCATATGGGAAAGAGATTCTTCAGCACGTACGGAACTTTCCATGGAACAAAAACGAAAGAAGAAAACACCTGCCAAAGGATAAACATGAAGAGAGAGAATATCACGAAAAATGTCTCTTTATCTCTGAGCATTTCACTTTACTTTATCTGATGTGAAACTTCATTGACACACAGCTCACACACATGCAGAATAGTTTGTCAGGAACCCTGAGGAAGAGCAAGGGAGACTGCAAGAAAATTATTCTGACCCTCAGAACCCAGACTGCTGCACTTCTCCAAGAGGAGGTCTCTGAAAAAAAGCCCTGAGAGCAGGGTCCAGGCATTCCCACTCCTCCTATAAGAAGTCCACAGTCACAGCACTGAATGTCAACAAACCATGACATAAAAAACAACAGTTTTGCCACATGTGCAAAGGCAGAGTGCATTTCTTCAAGACATTTTTCTGATGTAGGTGTCCCAGTATAATTATTCAAAATGTGCTTTCTAATTATGTTTTAATCTATAAAGAGTTTTCTATCTATAAATATAGTGTGATCTGATAACATCTTCTCACAGCATGTATACTGGGCTTGCCTGGACCTTGTCAGGGGGCAAAAAACTCATGACAAATGGCTAACTGAGGTGCCAATTAACATATCAAAGCAGTTTTTTTTTTTTTTTTTTTTTTTGGCTAGGTGCTCTTTTGGCCACTAGGCTCCAGGTTCCTCTCTTGGCCTCCACTTCTCTCCCATCTTCTCTTCATTTCTCTCTCTCCTCTTCTCTCCCCTCTCATGGACCAGTTCATTAGGGGCCCTTCCAGATGCCTCTGGCTATTTTCTCCCTCATACCTACAATAAACCTTCTCCTCAACCACATTTAAAGTAGTCGTGTCCTCATTTATCATTCAGACCTAAGGTGTATTATCAACAACTAAGCATAAGAAGACACATTTCTGAATTCTGTGTTTACAACAGACTGCATACATCTCTGACGGGAAATTAATGGCGAGTAAAATTTGGCTCAGTAAATGTTAATATTCACAACTATAACTGTGGTGCTTTATAAGGTATATTTTCTGATTCAATCAAATCTACAAAGGTTCCGAATATGACTAATATCTACTAAGCTCTCTAGGGAAGCCAATTCCTCAGGCCACAAGCCACTCTATTGAATAGGCAAGTAGTGCAGCAGGGGCGTTAAGAAACCATGGACGAATTACAATTCTAGGAGCGTTGTAACTGGTACAGTATCAAAGAAACCCCGTTTGCAAACTACAGACGCTGCACATGCTCTACGAGATTATATGGTGAAAACATTCTGGCATCTATAAAAGAAAAAAATCACGATAAACCCCACTTCATAGGACCTCCACCTTACCGACAACAGAAAGATATCCACAACAGAATTTTGGAAGCTGTGTCCTTCTGAGCAGCCTCCGCGAGCACACCCCGGTCCCTTCCCTCCCGTGTCCCAGCCCCGCAGCTCCGCTGACCTGGGAGGTTCCAGGGCCGCCGGGCTGCGGTTCCCGCCACTGCGCTGCTGACTGGTGACTTTCCCAGGCCGCCCCGCGCGGCGACTGCGGCTCCGGGGAGTTTTCAGGTCCCCGCGACACCCCGCCGGGTCTTCCTCATGCAGTTCGGGACAACGCGGCTACACGAGTCCAACAAAGAATAGTGGAAATCGCTGTCCCTTCAGCATGGTTCCCTGAAGCGGCTCTGCCGGGCGCCGCCCAATGCATGGCTGCTTCCGGTTACATCAGCCAACATCCGCCTCTTTTTTCCTTCTTTCTTCCTTCCTTCCTTCCTTCCTTCCTTCCTTCCTTCCTTCCTTCCTTCCTTCCTTCCTTCCTTCCTTTCTTTCTTTCTTTTCCCCATCTTTTTAAAAATTTATTTATTTTTATTTTAGATGCATTGGCGTTTTGCGTGCATGTATGTCTGTGTGAGGGTGTCAGATCTTGGAGTCAGAGACAGCTGTGAGCTGCCGTGTGCTTGCTGGGATTTGAACCTGGGTCCTCTGGGAGAGCAGCCAGTGCTCTTAACCACTGAGCAATCTTCTTGTTTTGTTATCGAAGTGCACCCCGCTGTTTATTTTCTCCTAAAGGCCAATGATCAGGCAGGTGTCCCTGCCCCATTGGGGACCCGTCCCTCCCACTCCGTCTCAGGCTGCCTTCCACGAAGCTCCAGCTATCAGGCTGCCTGGACCCGCTCTGCACAGCCTCCCCACATGCTTGCTGCCAGCCTAGACCAGACCTGCATCTAGGAGGACGCTGCACCCCGGCCTCTGACCTTGTGTTCTGACCCCATCAGATACAAGTTATCCGGCCTAAATTCTCATCTTGGAATACAAGCCTCCTGGGTTAAACACACAGCAAAAAGAAAACAAACACCCTAAATTCTGTTGCTAAAGCCCCATTCCCAAAAAAAATTAAAACTAAGATAAAACACCCTTGGCTCAAAACATAAACCATATCTGTATCCCCTAAGGAAATAAAGTTAAATGATATCTAATATACAGAACTCAAAAACCAGAGTCATGTCCAAAATGGTCAAAACATGTAAAGCATGTGAATCAACTCAAAGAAGATTGGGAAAAAAATGATCCGTGGACAAGAAAACACTAGCAAATGCCTGAAGCATTCGAAGACATTGTAGGGTATGAATATTAAATTCAATAAGTACTTAAGGAACACCGAAAAAAATCCAAACTGAAATGAAACAGGAAATGAATAATGCAATAACCCTAATAATAACTCAAAGAGGTCAAGCAGGTAGGAGACAGACTATCAGGCTTGAAGACAAGGTAGAAAGAAAAAAATGAATTAAAATAAAAATGTTCTATGCAAGTAGCACTAGTTAAAGTTAAAAGTGAAGTTCCATCTGTATATTCTACATTTATTTGAAATATTCTAAATTTTTGAAACAGTAACTCACTCTGGAGAGCTTTCCCGGGAATCTGGATAATCATTTCCATCACTATACAAATGAAGTGACACTAAAAAGCCATCTTTGTCCTTCCCTCACAGAACTCCACTATTGCCACTCAAATATCCAGAATTACACTATTAGCAATGTTGACTTTGGGGAAGACAATTCAGTTACTCAGAGTTTAGAAAGGAAATAGGTATCTCAGGAAGTCAGTGGTCAGTCAGACCATTAACAGCCAGGGCTGAAGTCATGCTGTGTTGTGAGATGGGGATGTTGTGCTAACACAGAAACAAGTTTGTCTTCTGGGAAGGATACTGAAGATGCTTTTATGGAAAACACAGAAAATTCTTTTCAAAAACTCAGGGGTGAATGTACAAGCTTATGGCTGTTCAAGATGCATAAAATAAACCATTGAAATGGGCACAGCCTTAAACAGCTCAGTTACACTATCCCATCGATGGCTCTGGGAATATTGAGGAAGGGGCAGTGGGAAGGAAATAAGAAAACAAACATGGGGAACCACCAGGACATGTCATGCTCTAGACTCCACACAGCTGTTGTAATCAGTAACCCAGAGCAACTGTACTCACCTGCACTGGGCTCAGTCAAGGCCAGCCCTGGACACAGTCAGTCTGGGAAGGGGAGAGGCTCACAGGGCCCCACCCTTATAGCTCTCAACTGTGGCTATGGAAAGATTTTAGGAGAAGGGGAATCACTGTCTTTACTTGTGTCTCTTCTGCTAAGCCCAACAGGCTCCAAAACATAGTTCCAAACCCACATTCTCACAGATGGCCCTGGTTAATCTTGCTGGGTCAAAAGCAAAATGAGTAGAAATGAACATGAGAGAGAGTTATGGAATGAGGGAGAGAGAGAGATGGGGATAGAGAGGGAGGGAGACAGAGAGAAGGATGTGTATGGGCCAGGACTGCAGGGAGTAAGGGATCAGAGTGTGCACTAAGAAAGGTACATCATGTGAAATGGCAAAAAGATAAAAATAAAAGTTAAAGTTTTTCAATTTTCCTCTTTATCTGGTTTGATATCAGGTAATTTTAACTTCATAAAAAATCTGGAAGTCTTGACTCCATTTTACACTAGGGAATACTTTAAGTAGATTCAGTATCAATTATTCCCTGAAATTCTGACATAATTCTGGGGTGAATGAATCTGCTTCCTGGGTTTTCTTTTTAATCAGGGTGCATTTATTTCTTATTCATTGTTGTTGTGGCTTATGAATCTGTCAAATTACTTCATGGTGGTGTAATTTGGTGTGTGATATGAATCAGAATATTTGATCATTTCTTTTGACTTTTCCTAGTTTAGTTCCATGAAGGCTTTAAAGTCAGTAGGTATCAGGTATGTTAGTACACTCATGTCTCATGTTTAGGCTGTGCAGTTAGCTTGGGTACTCCTCAAGTCATGTTGACAAAGAGTTCTGTATACTTAGGTATCAGGTAGATGCAGACTAAATCTCCTTAAAGATTCCATCTCACTCAGTTAGAATGACCATTGCCAGGATAAATAACAAATTCTGAGGTGAATGTTGGAAAATCGACACTGTTATACACTGCTTGTTGATGCATAAACTAGAGCAGCCAATTTAGAAAGCATTCTATATTATTCCGAAAACCCTAGAAATAGAACTATCATACATGCTATATTGATTAGCCCTTTTTCCACTGATGCACTTCTGCTTGCTGCCTCCAATTCTCTGTATGAACCCATGTCCATCTGCATAGGCTGAGGTAAAGAGACTGCAGAATTACTCCAGTCTCTTTAGAAATTCTCGCTAAGAAATAGATTTGTCATGATTATGAGTACCAGGTTTCTCTGGTGTGTTCTGAGGTTTAAGCTGTGCTGTCATGATCATGAAAAGTAAATAATCATCCCAGCTCTGCCTGGAGGTGTGCACACAGGAAAACCAATGCAAAGATAGGGGTCTGTCCTTAAAGCACAGGATGACAAGACTGCTTGCTTCACAATGTAATAAGTTCTATTGTTTCTCTCCATATGGAAAAACAATGATGTCACTAGTTAATAGATTTTGCATAGGTGCATGGTTTAAACACATTAGTGATTAACTCCACATCACAAATAATCCTAGCTGAGTCAAGGTGAAAAAAAATGAGAGCATTTTCCCTTGCACCCATTAAATAAGAAAAAGTCCAGATGTGAATTCTCTATTTGAAGTTCCCTGTCCCTTCCATTCCCCTGGTTCTCTGTTCCATGAGTTTGAGTCTGTGTCTGCCTGAAAGTTGTCTTGTGAATCTACCCTGTGTGTCTGTTTGCTCTTCTCTCTCTCTCTCTCTCTCTCTCTCTGTGTGTGTGTGTGTGTGTGTGTGTGTGTGTGTGTGTGTGTGAGTGAGTGTGTGTGTCTGTCTGTCTGCCTGTATCTCTGTGTATTCTGTATGTATCTGTCTGTCCATAACAAAGTGTTTTTCTTTGTCTTTATTAAACAGCATAAAAAGCATCACATGTGGTAGGGATGAAAAATCATTAACAGATGTTAAATCCCTTGGATCTGGAATATGTATGGTTACAAGCCACCACATGAGTGTGATGAACTGACTTCCAGTCCTCTACAAGAGCATAAAGTGTTCTTGGTTACTGAGCCATCTCTCCAACTGCCAGGTAACATTAGCAAAACAGGAGTTTTAAAAGTTTGCATAGTCTCACTATATGACATTACCAGAAAAAAATAGACATTACACTGATCTTGAATGTATTTACTGGAGGAGCAGCCATTTCTCCCTGTTGTTCTGCTCTGAGATTGTGTCTCAGAAAGGATGACTGGACCTCTTCTTGCCTTTTCAAATCAAAGTGTCAAAAATGCACATATAAACTACATTGATATTAACAACAGATACTGGAGACAAAACAAGAGCGATAACGTATACCCACAGTATCAATAAGAATCCAACTAACCACACCCACAATACAACTCAGGATGGAGTTTCTTGAAAAATAAAACAAATTAAAAATGAGGCTGAGTGTGAGAGACAGGACCAGGTGGAACTCTGTGTGTTGGAGGCCATCCTGGTATGCATGAAGAGATGTAGGCCAGCCAGTGCTAAAAAGTGAAAATAAAATTAAAGCATATATTTCCCACAAAACATTCACTTCAAATCTAACACAAAACACTTAGAGTGAAGGATTTTTAAATGACAGAAAGATGTGCCTTGTAAATTTATTTCAAGGGTTCTAAGAGAAACACTTTATTTAATAGTAAACTTTCCACACTTCAGCACTGGAACTGTCACTGTGTCAAAGCACCAGGGTTAGCTGCATGACCACACAGAGCCTCGGTGAGGAAGATGATGAGAAAGGCAACCATCAAACAGATGACTCCCAGGGCCTCAAGCAGGGAAAAGCCCAGGACAGAACAGGAGAAGGGCTGCTTCTTGGGAGATGGTTTCTTGGCATAGACAATATCCAAGCTGCCAACACCACATCAATGCCAGCCTCTGATCCCTGATGCAGCCGTACCAACTGTGGCAGCCCAAGTACCAATACACTGTGCTGTGCTGTGAGTATCCCAGGAGGACACACTGGCCTGGAAATCCCATCTGACCTGCTGGAGAAGGGAACCACTGCAGGGGGCTGTTAAGGTGGGACCTCTGGTCAGCAAAGAAGTCAGGTAGACAGCAGGCTGATTAGACAGCTGGTAAAGGAGAGGATCAGAACTGGAGAAATGAGCACTTTCTAGCTGGTCTGCATTACTTCAATCTAGCTCTTATCAATTTAGCCTTTATCAGGCCGGAACTTAAGGACACCAAATGTTGAGTGTAAAGGAAGGTTTTAAAAGAAACATCATGAATGTGGATAGCAATAAATAAGATGGGCAGCCACAATTTTGGAAGGTAACAGACAATCCAACACAAAACTCTTAAAAACACACAAAAAAAGAATACTGACCAAGGATAAAATGTACTATTTGCTAGAAGGCTATATTATCAGCATGGGTTCATTTTACTCAACAGTTTCCAAACACATGACACCATCACTAGTAAAATGGTAGGGAGAAAACAGACAGAAATGCTGGGAAACTTCAATGTCTAACACTTAGTTACAGATAATGAAATCCAACAGAATATTAGTGACAAAGAAAACCATGAACAGCACAGAAAATGAATAATGTCCAGCAGTCTAGAGAATCAGCCACACAACAGCAGAAGATGTCCAGTCTTTTCTAACTCCAAGGAGCATTCGCCAGTGTGGAAAAAGAATTAGAAAGAGAACAAGTTTTCAAACCTAGCAAAGATAAATGCTGGAATATTTTATTTTCTTACGTAACTCGAATGCAAATATCAACAACAGAAAGAAAATAAAATACATAAATGACAAGTGAAAACTGGTGCATCACTAGCATGTTTATATTCAAACATCAGACAATATAGAAGATGAGTATACTATTACACTCAGGCAAAGGATGACATTAAAACAGAAGTAGAAAATTAAGCTCCTTTAATGTTAGGAATGGGTCTGAGCATCTCAAAATAATAGTGAGGTAAAAAAAAAAATCTTACTTCTGTGAGAGCAAGCATAGCTGTGCCAACTCCAGCATGCAAACACATTCAGCAAGGGTCCGACCAGGACTTTGTTCCTAACTGGAAAAGTGTTAGTGTTTGACTGGTCAGACCTCACCTCACATACTTATGACAATGGCTAAGTTAAAACAACACAGTTGACAAACCTGAGCACAATTTTGAGCACCAAATGAAACTGTTATTTAACATTTTGACCTCAAAAATGTTGTTGACCCTTGAGAAATTTGAAATAATCCCAAGAAGCTTATTTACATTTTTTTGAAATGGAATTGTGTCTTATTTCAACCTTTGTCAGAAAAGACAATATATTCTGTTTACATTTCTCACACATATTTATACATTTCAGAATGTCTAGTGAATTCCATGAGTGGTGGTGCATGGAGCACTCTGGAGGCAGAGGCAGATGAATCTCTGTCAGTCAAGACCAGCCTGGTCTACATAGTGAATTCCAGGCCAGCCAGGGATAGTCAGTGAGATCCTACCTCAGAAAAGTATATCTGGCGGCTGGAGAGGTAGCTCAATGGTTAAAATGCTAGCTGCTCTTTCAGAGGACACAGGTTCTATTCCCAGCACTCACATGGCAGTTCACAACCATCTGTAAATCCAGTTCAGGGGATCTATTGACCTTTTCTGGTTTCCGTGAGTACTCCATGCAGAGGGTCCAAAGACATCCATGCAGATAAACAACCAACACATAAAATAAAAATAAATAAATAATTTTATAAAAAGCCCAGTGGAACCATCTGGGGTGAGGTTATCATTCTCTGATTCACACATAGGAGGAGAAAAAGAAGTCTATTTTATTTGTCTGGGTTTAGCAGAGGAACCTGAGCTCAATGCAGCCTTGGGTTTTACAGTGAGTAATCTAACACACTGCTGCCTTGGTTTTTAATGTTACTAATCGTTTGTTCTGTAGTGTTGGTGGTCAAACCCAGGGACCCACAAAACTAGGTCAGTGCTTTATGACCCATCTACCTCACTAGCCCTGCTGGCAATTGTTGAAGTCTTTGCTCACAAATACCATCTGCCTGCCTCCTGTATCTACAGTGGAGGCACCAGCCCATGTATCCCTGTAATCAGGGGAAGGCGGACAGCTGATCTTGGAACAGGCAAACTCCTGTTCTGCAATAATGGAATGGGGCCAGGCTGGAGAGATTGCTGAGAAGTTAAGAGCACTTGAGGCTCTTTCCCAAGCACCTAGATTCAATTCACAGCACCCACATGGTGACTCATAACTGCTGTGACTCCAGATTTAGGGATGCAACACCTTCTTCTGACTTTCAGACACACCAGGCATGCACATGGTTCAAAAACATACAGACAGACAAAAAATACACATAAACATTTAAAAATGAAGGGAATGGGAAGAATTATTGAGGTAAGTGAAGTAAGAGAAGGGACAAGGAATTTGAGAGAGGGAAACCTACTTATTCCCATTTCTCTCTTTCCTTTCCTTCCAGGCTGGCCTCTCACTCCTTACAGAAATCAGAAAGCCATACCTGTCGAGACAGCACCATTCTTAAGGAGTTTAAAGAGATCTGGAATAAGGAACCAAGAATGCATGTTAGCACAGCAGGCTACCTGTAATCCAGAGAAAGAGGATGCCAGAGCAAACTGAATTGCAAGACTACCTGTGTCAGCAAGCTCTGAGTTTGATTTCAGACCCACCCTCTGCTGGTTTGATTGAGAATGCTGCTCCCCCTACTTTTCTCTTCTGGGCACATTTAATAAACTTGTATTTTGAGGGAGTGGTTAAAGAAAATAAGATGAAATCAGAATAGATTTTCTGACTTAATTAAGGGTGCACTGTACTGTACAATACTCCTTGTCTTTCAGATGAAGTCCTTTCTGAAGAAGACCCACTTCATTAATCCTGTTGGAGAAGGGGTGAATATGACCAGAAAGAAATACTGCAGGCAGATTATAACATTTTCCAGATTTGGAATTTCCCACACGGTCTCAGACTTAAGCTGAAAATAGGAAAGTTTAACCCATGTCTTCCACATGGTGAACAGCTCTATTTATCTGAAGACATGATAGAGTGGGTCACAGAAGTGGACAGGTGAGTCTGAACTAACAGTACTGATTTACACTACCTAGCTGTAACCACTGTCAAGTGGGGCCATTTGTGCTTCCTAACTCACTGAAATGAAACAGATTATCAAGTAATAATTTCTACTCTCCTAGAACTATCATAGTAGAAATCATACCTGTAAAATGTATTTGCATAAATGCAAAATTTCATTTGCAGATCTCTGGAAAATGAGTTCTTCTTTTATTTCCTCTTTTTTTTTTTTTTTTTTTTTTTTTTTTTTTTTCGAGACAGGGTTTCTCTGTGTAGCTTTGCACCTTCCCTGGAGCTCACTTGGTAGCCCAGGCTGGCCTCGAACTCACAGAGATCCGCCTGGCTCTGCCTCCCGAGTGCTGGGATTAAAGGCGTGCGCCACCAACGCCCGGCTTATTTCCTCTTTTTAATAGGAATTTTTACTGATTATTTGAGGATTCCAGGCATGTATACTGCAATATTCTCTTGGTACCATTCTGATTACTGCACAGTGTTTTCTTCTCTACTGCTGAATCTCTCATTCAGATGTTAAAAACATTGAGAGTAATTGTAAGTAAGATGTTGGAGAAAAGAAAAAGCATGCAGATCACTAAGTGATATTATAAAATGTTGTTCAAGCATTTTTACCAAGAAGTCATAAATTGCTACGGTCTCTAAACATACATTAACGTTTTCATGGCCCACCTTAGATACTTTATAAATTATAATCTTGGGTTTACTTAAACTTATGCATTTTATCATTTATGTGCATGAATGATTTGCCTGCATAAGTATGGATGCACCTAATGACTTCCTCACACCTGTGAATATCAGAAGAGGGATTCTCGTCCCCTGGAAATGGAGACAGCTTTGACCCTTTTCTGTAGATGCTGTGAATGAAACCTGCATCCTCTTCATGATCATCAAATGAGGCCGGGCGGTGGTGGCACACACCTTTAATCCCAGCACTAGGAAGGCAGAGGCAGGTGGATCTCTATGAATTCGAGGCCAGCCTGGTCTCCAAAGTGAGTTCCAGGAAAGGCGCAAAACTACACAGAGAAACCCTGTCTCGAAAACAACAAAAAAGAGCATCAAATGCTACTGACCACTCAGCCATCACTCCAGCCCCCAACCCCAACCCATAGAGAAATTGATCAGGAGATGACTCTTCCTTTGTCCTCTTCCATCTTGCACAGCTCCTTTAAACAAACAAGGAGTTGCTAAGCTTCTTTATCTGAGTGAAAAAGTATAACTAGTAATATACATTTGCCTTTCAGGAGTGCCACAAATGAAATACTGTGTTTGTGTTTCCCTGGGAATTTTAAGGTGTGTTTCTAATGTATTTGGTTTTATAGTTTTTGTTCAATATCCCCTGGCTTCAAACTTGTGTGTTGAAGTTTAAAGTCTTTAGCTTCAGGAAAACCTGCAGTTTAATCTGAATGATGACTCAGGTTGCTCAGATAGAAGGAAATCAATCATGACTATCATATTCTCAGAGTGATAGGGAGAATCATTTTCAGAAAACAGGACTCAATGGGCTGAAATTTAGATCAAGCCTGCCCAAACAGGCCCCATTTCAACATTACCAAACCATCAACTGGAAGAAAATGGAGGTCTGAAAAAACCCAATGTGTGCTCTACTCCCAGGTATGCCTACCCCAATGCAGAAACAAAGAGGCACATGAGGATATCAATACAACATGACTCAAAATGCTGTAGTCATGTACTTAGGTGAGAGTAACCCAATCATACTAAACAAAGAATTCAAAGAATGCTTATTAGAATGTACCATAAAAATCAAAGAGGCACCAATCACTTCCTGAGGGAATTCAGTGAAATCTCAACCACTTCCACATAATAAGGAATGTATTTATGATGTGACAGAAATTCAATAAAGATAACAAAATATTGTAAAATGAAGTGATGACACATACCTTTAATCCTGGCTTCTGGGTCTGTCGATGATTTGTTTTGATTTTCATCTTTGAGTTTTTGTAATTTTTTGTTTTCGTTTTTTGTTTCGTTTTTTTAAAGAGAAAGAAAAACATAATGTTTAGTACATGGGGAATTGTAGACTATTTGGAGTGCTTGGGAGGATATGAAATCACTCAAAATACATGGTATGAAAAGTATTCAATAAAAGATAGTAAAAGAAAATAAATTCAAGTTATTAAAGAAAGAAATTGAAGATTTTAGAAGATGGAAATATGTCTCATGCTCATGGATTTGTGGGAATAATATAGGGAAAATGACCATCTTAATGAAAATAAACAATAGATTAAAATCCCCATCAAAATCCCAACATAATTCTTCATATATATATATGTACGTACACACACACACACACACACACACACACACACACACACACACTTGCTTGTGGTGTTTTGAGACAGGTTTTTCTCTTTGTTATCCTAGCTATGCTGGAACTCACTTTGTGGACCAGGCCGGTCTTGAACCCAGAGATCTGCCTGCCTCTGTTTCCAGAGTGCTGGAATTAAAGGCATGCACCCCTTCTGCTGGACATCTTCACAGATCCCAAAGGAACTATTTTTAGCTCCATATGATAACACACACACACACACACACACACACACACACACACAAAACAGGATAGCCCCAACAAACCTGAATAACAAAAGAACTGTGGGATGTTACACTACAAAGCTATAGCAATAAAAACCAGCATAGTATTGTGGGGAAAAAAAAACAGACAAATTGATCAATGGCATAGTTAGTGGGCTAAAAATCAGCTAAAGAATGAAATATTGCTGGACTCCCTGCTCCAGGGTTTTAGCCCCAAATCCGATGGTTTCATTGATATGGCATAAGGGGAGACAGAACGAAGTGCTTTGGAGCTTGCAGAAGACAGAAAGAAAAAGTGTGCTACAAAATTCTATAAGTGACACACATCCTCCAAACTGTGCTGTATCAGTGAATGACATTGAACTCATGGTTAGATCCTTATGATTCAATGTCTGGGAAACATTTATTTATTTATTTATTTATTTATTTACTTATTTTTGTGTGTGCTTTTTTTTTTTTAAGATTTATTTTATTATGTATACAGTGTTCTGCCTGCACATATGCCTGCAGGTCAGAAGAGGGCGCCAGATCTCATTACAGATGGTTGTGAGCCACCATGAGGTTGCAGGGAATTGAACTCAGGACCTCTGGAAGAACAACCAGTGCTCTTAACTGCTGCACATTCTCTACACAAAATTCTCTACACAAAAATGTAGTGATTTATTAGAAAAAAAAAAGTCACAAATGACCACAAAAACTTCACAAATCACCCTACACTGCATGGACCGCCTTTTCCAAAATCCCACATTGTATGTTGTAGCTTTAATCAGGGAGGGCTGGTGTTCTAATCCAATCATGACCCAGAATTCCCATATCTCAACTGCTCAGCCTCTCCTTTTGAAAATTGTGTGGATTTGGCTCCCATTTTTCACACAAGAAAACCAGTACATGACTGAAATTCCAGGTCTGAAATAGGGTGTCCACAATCAGCTCACAGATGTTCAGAAATAGTCTCATGCAATTGAGCCTTGCTTAGGAATAATTTTGGACAAGCAAATCAGTCTACAGAGAACTTATTCATGTAAACACTGTTTAGAACATAAAAAAGTTTATTTCCAAATAAGTTGAGAAAAACTCCCCTTTGTATTTTCATGTTAATGACCATCATGAACTTCATTAATTTTTAAAATATAGCATTTTCTATTTCCCCTTTTATTAAAAATAGATACTTTTCTCATTGAATAAATCCTGATAAAAGTTTCTCCTCCCTCTACTCCTTCCAGTTCCTCTCCACCTTGCCTCACATCCAGTTTAACTCCTGTTACAAAATAACAGGCTTCTAAAAGGCAACAGCAAAACATAATGAAACAAATTATAATAAGCTAAAATAAAACCACCACTTCAAAGTTGGACACTGAAAATAAACCACAACAATAGAGCCCCAAGAGAAGGTGCAGGAATTAGAGAGCCACTGGTTCACACACTCAGGATCCCATAAAAACACTGAACTGAAAGATATAATACTGCAGCTGAACTGGTGAACATCCACCTTGGCCCTGTGCTTGCGTCTTCATTCTCTGTGAGTTCATATGGCCTTTGCTCAGGTTATTTAGAAATCTGTTTTTCCTGGTGTCTTCCATCCCCTCTGTCTCTTACACTCCTCCTGCCTCCTCTTCTGTGGGTAACCTGGGCTCTGAGATGTGGGATTTGCGGGAGACAACCCATTTAGAGCTGTGTGTTCCAAGGTCTCTCTCTGCTTAATGTCTGGCTATGAGTCTCTGTATTTGTTCCCACATGCTGCAGGAGGAAGCTTCTTTGATGACAACTGAATAAGGGACATTCATGAATAAGAGTATAGCAATATACCATTAGGAGTCATTCTGTTGTTGTTTTAGATCAGTAGTATTTTGGTTTTATCATAGTCTCTGGATATCTAGTCTCTGGTTCTTGGTCACCTGAGCAGTTTCAGGTATGGATTCAGGAAACCTAAAATAAATGATCACTTCTCCTGATTCATACCACACACCAAAATTACACTGACATGAACTAACTCCAGAGGTTTATAAGTAGCAACAACAATGAAGCAGAAACAAATGCACCCTGATTAAAAAGAAAACCCTAGAAGGACATTGGATCCTCACAGAATTATGTCAGAATATCAGAGAATAACTGATACTGAAGCTACTTAAAGTATTCCTTGATGTAAAATGGAGTCAAGACTTTCAGATTTTTTATGAAGTTAAAATTACCTGATATCAAACCAGATAAAGTGGAAAAATGAAAAATTTTTAACTTTTATTGTTAACTTTTTGCCATTTCACATGATATACCTTGCTTAGGGCACACTCTGATCCCTTACTCCCTGCAGTCCTGGCCCATACACATCCTTCTCTCTGTCTCCCTCCCTCTCTATCCCCA
>CABHPP010121759.1:6764-28575 GCA_902168425.1 Peromyscus attwateri | reverse complement strand
ACACACACACACACACACACACACACACACACACACACACACACACAAAAGGAAAGTTGTGAATTAACAGTTTACAAACTACCTGCAAGAGAGGGCATGCAGATTGTGTTTCTAGAAGATGGATCTACCCACACAGTCAGACCTACGGAATTCTCTAGAACCTCATCAGGATCTCACAGTGATATCAGCTCAGGCTGACTTAGCTGACTGAGCGCCAGGGTATCAAGATGGCAGGTGGTAGGTTAGCAGCAGCATTAGGGCTGCCCCTTCCTGCTCTTCCAAGGACCTTTCATGCCCTGGTCTGACTTCTATCTTTTCCCTGACTTCTAAACAGGCTTCTGGGGTTAGTAGAGTCCAAGCAGTTTGGGACAGTCAAGCTGTCATGCTGTTTGCAAATTACAGTAACAGACTGTTTTCTGTAAAACAGAGACTGATGTACTGAGAAAGCTAGACATCGACACTAAAAGGCTCAGTGAGGCCTTCTGGAACATTCTGAGAGTGTTGGGTGTTGGAAATAGGGAAATGAGGCTACCAAGCCCAGAGCCTCTGGATGCTCATGAATTACACCCACAAAGGCTTTGTCATACCCCTCATCCTGCTGCCTTGTACGGACTACATTAAATTGAGTTACATATCTCACAGACAGCTTTGAAACACATGGATTACTTGTCATATTATGCTGTTAGGAACCCATGAACAACTGAAAGATGAGTCTGCCATTTATTTATTTATTTACTTCCCCTTCATTTTTATATCCCAAAGCCCAGCACCTTTCAGGCACTTGCTCCAGGCAGGCTCTTCAATTTATTCCTTGTTCACAAAAATCTTTTTTACACTTTACCTGCACCCCAAAAAGCAGTTTAGTCCTTTCTCCTCACTAAAGAAAGATACACGCAGATAACCATGCAGCTTGGGCTTTACTCAAGTGGTGCTAATGGGGTCTCCCTGGAGCACTCTGTCTTCATCTCTAGCCACAGCAGCGTTACTCCTGAAATAACCAATAGCGGCGAGGCCAATCCGAGAGGAGACACCAGAGCCCAGTGTCAAGCCAACCCACGGTGCCAGGACAAGGAGACAACGAGGGGGTGGGGGTGGAGCTGTGTTTGCAGGCCCTTCCTTGTAGCATCCAACACAGACCACAGTCCCGCAGACTCAGACTCTTCCCCAAGCCACTCAACACAAACTCAGACCCCCCTCCTCCCTCCCTTTTCTTCTCTCCTGTTCCCTTTCTATCCTCCCCTGCCCTTCCCTGCCTCCTCCCCTTCCTTCCTTAAATGGTCCCACCTGAGGGCTAGCCTCATGCTTCCCATGGTCTCATCTGAGGGCTAGCCTCATGCTTCCCACGCTCCTGATGTCTCCCGTGTACCACGACGCCGGGGGTGCTACACCTCTCGACACCCTCTTAACCGGCTGCTGCGCAGCTCCACGGAGGTTGACCTTCCCACCACTAGCAGCAAAAACCAACACATTTCACCACAGCTGGGGCCACCTTGAAGGCAGCCGGTCTTTGGCCAGAGACACTGACAGAACACTAAGAAGCAGACCACACAGCAACCGCATGACAGAACCTGAACCAAAGAAAAGTCTAACAAAAGGAAGGCTGGCTTGTATTTTAAATTAGGTGGAAAACACAAAGCAGAGTGACGCTTAAGTGTGTCATGCTGAAACAAAGATATTATTTGACAAATAGTATTAAGGTAAGGAGATACAAACGGAAAAACCAGGACGGACCTATACACCAGAATCAATGAAATCTAGTTAAAGTATTAATTACAAGAAGAGAGTAGTTGAGGGCCAGTGGGCTGGCTCAGGAGGTAAAGATGCCTGCAGACAAGCTTGACAACCTGAGTTCAATTCCTGGGACCCACAGAATAGGAGAGGACCAATTCTCACAAGCGATTTCCAATCTCTGGCCTCCACATGCATGTCCCACACTAACAAACATGCATACACACACACATATACACATACACAAATACATATACACACAGACACACATAAACATACACACAGACACACACACACACAGACATAGACACAGAATCAGATATACACACACACATAAATACATATACACACAGACACACATAAACATACACATAGACACACACACACACACACACACACACACACACAGAACGGAAACATATCTAGTTTCCCTCCCTGTTAAAAAGCTGATAAGGCCCATTACCGGCAATCTAGGACTGCAAGAGACTCACAGCCTTGCCCTCAGGAGAACGGCTGACAAGAGACCAGAACACTTCTGGGGCAGTGACTTTCATTCCTCTTTCTACAACTATGTACTGCAATCTTTGAGTTAATTGAACCTTTACAGCAAACAGAATCTTTCCTGACTCAATCTCTGATGACACTCTGATGATCAGACAAGACCTTTGGAGTCCTTGAGAGCTGGATAAGAAAATCCACATTCAGAAGCATACTTGGGGATGACGGGGAAACAAGACACCCTACTCTAGACACACTATCTAATCACTGTCCTGCTCTGGAGCGCCATTGCTTGGAGATCCCCCCTCAGGTACTCAGGGAGACGGCTTCCCCAAGCACACAGTGACCTTCACAATCACTACAGAAGGTTTAAGTGCAGAGGGCAGAGTGGAACTATTCTGTTCCCAAGGCACCTGAGACAAGAAGATCAGAACTAGCTGCTCCAGCAGACATGACACTCGGAGCAGAGCTGAGGGAAGAAGGAGGAGAGCGGACCCTTCTGATGGTCAGTTCTAACTGCAGACGAGACACAGTCTAGACTCACCTCAGAAGGGAGTCTCAGAGAAACTGTCTAGATTAGCTTGGCCCGTGGGCATGACTGTGGGGGAATTTTTAGGTGGGTTAATTGAATGGCCAAAGTAGGCAGCATTGCATGGGCTGGGCCCTGGGCAGGAGGAAAAGGAGAGCGAGCTGAACACGCATGCACACAGTAGTTGACTGCTGTCTGCTCTTGACTGTGGTTGTGACCGGCTGCTTCACACCCCTCCCGACTCGACCTCCCTGCAATGTGGACTGCAACCCCCAACTGGGAGCCAATGAGCCTTTTCTCCTGGGAGTCGCTCTCGTGGGGTATTTTATCACAGCATCAAGAAATGAAAAAATGGAGTCAGCCTTATAAATCAGGTCTCACAGGCCATGGCTCAGCCACACCAGACTCAGTTACGTGCAAAATGACTCTTAACCGGGCTGGCCAGTTGGCTCCATGGGTAAAGGTGCTTGCTGCACGAGGCAGACCTCCTGGGTTCAAGCCTGGAGCCCACATCAAGGTAGAAGGAGAAAATCTAGGTCACGAAGTGGTCCTCTGGCCCAGACACGAATGCTGTGATCATCTGCCTCCCCATACAAACATATCAATAATAAATAAAAATGAAAACTATTTAAAAATCGTTCGTCACTGCATCTCTGAAATACTTAAAGTCCCTCTGCCTCTTCTTAGAACGGAAGAAAAGGAACATTGAAATACGACTGAGGCCTTTGTTCGTTCTACACACTTTTTAATAAAGTCGGGCAAAAACTTTTGCCTTGGGCTTGGGTGAGTTATAGAGTTTATCTCCTAAATGGCAAAAGCACCATTCCTCAGCCCACTTGCCCATCCAAGCCTGTGTGACAGGAAAGGACAGATGACTGCCTGGTCTGCAGATGGCGACATGTTAGATGTGGCTGCTATTTCAAGACAGATCTTTTCCCTTAATATTTATAGAAAAAATGGGCGCCTCAGAACAAAATGAATTTAGCTCATGGGCAAACGCAGATGGCTGTGCATGGTCAAGCCTGGTGTTGGTGCTTCTGACATATGTGGCTGATGAATTCCAACTAGACTCCACGGTTACACAGGGAAGGAGCTAGGACGCAGGAGGGCAAAGCTGTGGGTGTGACCTGAGGCCCAGGCTCTGGCAGGCAGCAACCTACCTTTCCCGCATACTCAGACACAATCTGCTTGATCTCAGCAGAGCAGAGGCCCACGATCTGGCCCACGGAGCTGGCGGTGAGGCGGCTCTGAAATCAAATGAGGCGAATTCTCAGGGACACTTGCTCATACAGGACTGAATATGATTACAAAAAAACAGCACTGGCCCAGGAAAGTGACTTGGCTTTGACTACTGACTCAACCTTAAGACTTAGGAACAGAAGTCGGAGCCACCCACCCCTCTATCTCCTGAGTCACACAGCTGACTGTTAGCTTCCTTGGCCCCTGGGGACCCCTGGAGCCACCCCTCTATCTTCTGAGTCATTCAGTAGCTATGCTAGCTTGTGCTTACTTAGGTCTTGGGTACCCCTGCCAACTTCCTTTCAGGCCCTGGGTATCCCTCCTAACTGCCCTGGGCCTTGGGTACCCCTGCCAACTTCCTCTCAGGCCCTGGGTATCCCTCCTAACTGCCCCTGGACCTTGGGTACCCCTGCTAAATTCCTCTCAGGATCTGGGTATCCCTCCTAACTGCCCCCAGACCTTGGGTACCCCTGCTAACTTCCTCTCAGGACCTGGGTATTCCTCTTAACTGCCCCGGGCCTTGGGTACCCCTGCTAACTTCCCCTCAGGCCCTGGTCACTTGGACTAGCTTCCCTGCAGGTCCTGCATACCCCTCGGATTCCATCTTCTTCTCCATCCCCATGTCCAGGCCTGGAACTCATACATGAGCAGTAGAAAAGGAACCCTAGGTCCTAACGTATCTCTTTATTCCCACAGGTCTTTCCTGGTCTTCAAAGAAACGACTCCATCGAAGGACATAGCTAATCCTTCAGGAAGGCCTTGAGCTGTGAGGGGGCTCACGGGCAACTTGGGATTTCATCTCCTACATAGCTGGTTTCAGAAGAAGACGGGTTCCCATGGTTACAGAGAAGCAGGGCTGACCCTTGTTCTTCCTTAGAGGTCGGTAAGCCACCCCTGCGGGATATATCATCCCAACAGTTTCCTTAAACTCTCCCTCTTAGAAGGCCCTGGACAATGCTAGACATTATAAAAATCTTCCTGCAAATGAAGCCGGGCTCAGGACCTCTGAAGACAGAGGGCTCTGAAGACGGGGTTTCTGGGCCCCAGGCCTCAGGAACAGCGGGGTGGGGCCGCGTCCCCTCTGTGTTGCCTCTACACCACCCCCCCCATCCCCACCAGCCCTCACCTCCTCATTTGCCATGGCAGTCATCTTGGTCATCAGGGACTGAATTCGTTGCTGAAAGAAGAAGAGGACAGTGGTGAGTGGTTCTGACCATGTAAGTGCCTGCCCGGGTCTCTGCAGTGAAACCTCTGAGCTTTAATGTGGGTTAGTGGTGAACCTCACCGCATCTCACTAAAGGGAACTGGGAGGGGTGGAAGGCGGCTTGAGAGCAAGAGCTGTGAATGAGAGCTAACTCTCCCCTCCAGTGGCCCAAACCAGAACCTGGGAGGGCCACTGCAGGGTACGCACCTCCTCAGCTGCTCGAAGCTCATCTTCCTCGTGAGCATCCGTCTTCTCGGTGGCCGACAGCCCCGCGGCAAGCGTTGTTTTCTTGTCCTCCGCCTAAACGGGAAGATGAGGAAACAGCTGAGCACCGGAGCTGGAGACTCAGCAGAGAGGTAAGACAAGCTTGCAGAGAGGTAGCCTGTGAACGAGAACGTATCTGGGGCCTGTCCAAAAGAGAACAGATAATCTAAGGGCTTCAGGTCAAGTTCCAGCCTCCACAGCAGGCCGGGCAGGCATGGGCTGGTGAGGCCTGCCTCACGTCAGGTCACATCTACCTGCTGGACTTGGTCTGCAGCTCTGGGATGCTTCTGTTGGTAGGCTAGAAACACTAAGATGGACAAGTGGGGGACAGAGGTGGCTTGTACATTCCCAGGGCCCCTGGCTGCCTGCCCAGAGCCTGGTGCTTGATGAGCAGAATCTCTGCTACCCAGCCCACACCTGCTCTCACCCCCCACCACCCACTCCAGGTCTTTCTTACCTTCTCTGTTTTGCTCTGGCGACTAAATCCATATCTCCTGTAAGTCATGAGAAAGAGTTTAACTACTACTCAAAAATCACAATACATTCCAACAAGTGTATTTTTGACACACACATGCATACAGAGGCCTGGTAAGCAACATCGGATGTCTCCTTCCTCAGCCAGTTTCCATCTTTTTCTGAAGCAGGATCTCTCGATGAACTTGGAGCTTGCCAATTTAGCTCGAATGGCTAGCTGGCGAGACCCTGGGCTCTCTTGTCTCTGCCTGCCCAGCACCGGGGTTACAGGCACATGCCCTCACAGCTGGCTTTCACATGGGTACCAGGGACCGAGCTCAGGCCCTCATGCTTACGTGGCAAGCATTTTGAGCCATCTCCCCAGGGCTTGCTTGGATTCTTCTATGAAAAGCACCAAAGAGGACTTAGGCTATTTAGTGCTGGGAGAAAATATTTCAAATGCCTTACCCAGAAACATAATCTCCCAGATCTGAAAGTGGCCCGTCATGTTACCTGCTGGACGAACGCTGTTAAAGGGAATGCTAAGACAGTAAGTTCAGAGCATCCTTCAAGAGCACTCATTGCTCTTTGAATCGGGAACTGCATCTCAGAACCACACTGTAAGCTAAAAACCTTAAAACATCTGTGTAAACATTGTATTTCCTAAGCCCGGATCAGACTCCAATATTACTTTGATGACTTCTAGCCACACGGTGTTTTATTTTCAAACACAACCCAAACACAGTGTCAGTAATGTGCCCTCACTTCACGAAACCTTAAAATTAGAAGGTGCACCGAGGCATCTCAACTTAAATTAGTTTAGTTTTTGGCTTAAAACAAACAAAAATTATGCTTTTTATTTTTTTAAAGCAAATACAACAATACAGAAAACCATTCAACCAAAAACAAAAGGCACAATGCAAACATCTAGCCTCCCAGATTTTAGAAATAAAGTCGCATGCAAGTATTAAGAAAAAACATTAAGGTTTTGCTTTGCCCCTGCTCAGGACTCGCCTGGCCTGTGGGATCAGTGTGTTGCCCTCACTGTCCAGTGTCTGCAGCCTCTCCCTCACTGTCCAGTGTCTGTGGCCTCCCCCTCACTGTCCAGTGTCTGCAGCTTCCCCCCTTATTGTCCAGTGTCTGCAGGTTCATTCCTCACTGGTCCACGGTCTGCGGCCTCCCCCCTCACTGTCTAGGGTCTGCAGCCTCACCCCTCACTGGTCCAGGGTCTGTGGCCTCCCCTCTCACTGGTGTAGGTCTGTGGCCTCCCCCCTCACTTGCCTAGAGTCTGCAGCCTCATCCCTCACTGTCTAGGGTCTGCAGCCTCACCTCTCACTTGCCTAGGGTCTGTGGCCTCCCCCCTCACTGTCTAGGGTCTGCAGCCTCATCCCTCACTGTCTAGGGTCTGCAGCCTCACCTCTCACTTGTCTAGGGTCTGAGGCCTCCCCCCTCACTGTCTAGGGTCTGCAGCCTCCCCCCTCACTGGTCCAGGGTCTGTGGCCTCCCCTCTCTTGCTCCTCCATCATCCCTGTCCCATCTCACTTTAGCAAGATGCAGGTCTCCTAGGCAGCCTCCCCACCGCTTCCTCACATCTGCCTTCCTCCTCCAAGGCCCTGCTCAGCCTCATACAAGCAGCTCTTGCTCCATCTACTGTCCGCACAAAGCATTACACAGTCTGACCAGTTCTCTCCCTTCACCTGCTCTCTGCTCTAAAATATGTCTGCAAAGCTTCCATGTGCACACACAGTGCATGCCCAGAGCCAAGACCTGTCCATCTAGGCTTACACATGCCCCCACTATGGCAGCTATGGCCAATCACCTGAGCACAAGTCAGCAGTCTTATCCTGGAGGAGGATGCTGCTTTTACAGTTTGAAGTTCTAACGTTTGTTAAATGAAAAAACACAAATGAAAGAAAATGCAGAAAGTCACATTTCTGTCACAGCACTGCCTAAATTTGCAATTGGCTCCCACAGAACTGGAAAAGATCAAAAAGGACATTGCTGGGCAGTGGGCCAGAGTAGAGCAGATTTAATCTAAGGCTGAACTTTGGGTCTGCACACCACCTATAAAGAACATTATGGCAATCTCTGCGGCCTAATCAGAACTGCCAAGTTAACTGGAAAAGGCTACTTCAGAGTTAAAAAAGGCAGAAGGACGACAACTTCAGGGCTGTGGAGGGTTGGAATGTTTGGGGGCTAGCCTTAACCCTCCTAGTAGTCATCCACTGCCACATCTAATCTGATACAAACTTTTCGAATGTCTTTAGCTTCCACTACCTCAACAGCTAAGAATGTCACCAGACAGCATCCCGCCCCACAGCACACATCTCCTTGGTTTGTAAAAAAAAAAAAAAAAAATGCCTTTTGTTCTGTAGAGTCTCAGGAAACTATTTCCACGTAGAAATAGGCTATTTTGGGCATCCTGAACCCATGTTCCTGGGCCTTGGTAACTTATATTTGATTTAAGGATAAACTACTTAAAAAAAATAATTTTTCAACAACCATAAGGCTAAGTCACCAGGTAACATCCAAGGCCTATAGCTATGGGTTCTCCAAGTAGCTATAATCCCTGTGCCCACCTAATGTTTCCATATATATATATATATGTATGTATATATATATATATATGTATATATTTATGTATATAATGTGCCTTGATTTGTGACTTTCTTTGTTTTATTACTGTAAAAGCTTCATGAGACTTCTTCCATATTGGAACAGGGAATTTGGGGTAACTTAAATCTGTGATTCAAACCATGGTCACTCACATTTGGCTCTTAAAAAAAAAAACTTATCTTTTATTCCCTGTGAGGTAAAAGCTGGTTTTTCATGTCAACAACTAAATCTGGGTGACTCAGTTCCATGGCTCAGCTCCTGGAAGCTCCCATCTACTCTCCATACAGACAGGCTATGTCAGAGTTTCATTACATTCCTTTATTATTTGAGAGAGAGAGAGAGAGAGAGAGAGAGAGAGAGAAGAGAGAGAGAGAGAGAACGAGAACCTCACTTTGAAGACAGGCTCTTTGATTGGCCTGGACTCCCCGATTAGACTAGGCTGGTGCAGTGAGCCCCAGGGATGTTTCAGCCTTTGCCTTTCTAGCCTTGAAACCACAAGTGATGCTACCACTACCACGGGCAGCTTTTTACTGTGGGTTCTGGGGACTGAACTGTAGTCCTCATGATGGTAAAGAGAACACTTTACCAAATGAGCCATCTCTCCAGGCCTTTGTTAATCATTTTTAACAAGGGGCCATGCATTTTTATTGTGTACAGTCCCTGCCCCCTCTCAAAATTATGTCCCTGGTCTGAATGATCTCTGGATTGGAAAACATTCAATTCTCAGCAGCAAATGATGAGCTGGGAGGATGGCCACCACACAGGGCTTGGACCAGAATGAACTCGGCGGCTTCTGAAACACACTAGTTTCAACTCGGGAAAGAAAGAGAGTTGACCTTAGACTATCACCTCAAAATAAGCAAATAAACAAAGCCAAACAATGACACACCATGAGAGGCAGGTGAGATGGCTCAGTGGATAAAGGCGCTTGTCATCAAGCCTGAAGACCTGAGTTCGATTCCTACAGCCCACATAAAGGTGGAAGGAGAGAACTGATTCCTGTAAGTTGTCATCTGACCTACACACACACACATACATAATAATAATAATAATAATAATAATAATAATAATAATAATAGTAACTGTCTTTCCTTGAAAAGCTAGAATAGTTCAGCCTAATTTCTTCTGGTTTACCACTGTTTCCCAGAGGAAGGTACCGTGAGACAGTCAGGGAGATGCAGTGAGAAATAGTTAGTGTCACACACACAAGGGCAGGGACATTCAGCTCACACAAAGGCAGGAAGCACAAGATACATACTCACATCAAGGGATTGGTCACCCTGGGTAGAGAATGTAGGACATAGGGAAGGTTAATATCCAGTGTTGAGAAAAGCATTCAAAGAGGAGCCTGTCCTTGCATGGTTTTAAAAGACATAAGGCTATAAAAGTCAAACCCTTTCTTAAGGACAAAATAATTTTAAGAAGTAATAAAGCTTACTATTAGGTTTTCATTTTTCTAGTCAGAGCAATCTTTGCCCCAAACCAACAGATTAGTGTAGGGCCCGGTGAGACGGGCACAGGTGCTCTGCGGACTGTGTTTCAAAGGAGGGCCAGGAAATGCACTCAAGCCCTGGCCTCCAAAACACCAATTCCCCAAGGAGGTCAGAGCCCATGAGCAGCAACACCTACATTTCCAGAGAACTATAAAGGCCGGGCACAGAACACAAACTCTGACCTGGAAGTCATAGCTGCAATCAGGCAGAAGCGTGTGTGTGTGTGTGTGTGTGTGTGTGTGTGTATGTATACAAGGTCTCACTGTGTGGCCTTGGCTAGCCCGGAACTCACTCTGTAGACCGGGCTGGCCTCAAACTCACTGAGATCTGCCTGCCTCAGCCTCCCGAATGCTCAAACTAACAGCATGCATTCCGTCTGTCCTTCCCTCCTGTCTGAACCAGAGATAGTTTATGAAGAAAGGAAAAGCATCCTGGGAATGGGAGAGGGCTGGTAAGCAGACACAAACACTCTAAAGCCTTTCTGTTTCTTTTGTTTGTTTGTCAGTACAGGGAGATGGAAGCTAGAGAACAACCTTGTTCCTCAGGACACGGTCCACCTTGGTTTTCAAGGCAGGGTCTCCCACCAGCTTGGAGCTCACCCAGTAGGCTTAGTTTAGGCTGGCTGGCCAGGGAGCCCTAGGATTTCCCTGTCTCCACCTCCCTAGCAATGGGGTAACAAGTGTGTGCCTCCACTCTGGGCTTTTTCTGTGATTCTGGGAACTGGCCTCAGTTCCTCATGCTGCAAGGCAAGCACTCTTGACTAAGTGGCCACTCCAGCCCCAGCTGTTCTTTGAACTGGTGTAGGAAACAGGTGCTGACCAGCACCCACTACGTACCTGCCATATTCCAAAAGCGTGGAGTGGACTCGGGACTCCTCGTCCAGCAGCTCCTCTGCTCCCTGCTGCCGTCTGTACTTGCGACGGGGCTTGTAAGTGTCCTGAGGGGACGAGAAAGGCAAGGCATGGAGCGTGAGAGGCTCCCCTGGACTGTGGCTGGGTGCCTCCAGCCAGTTGGGGCAGTAGACCTTTCCTACAGAATGGGGGCACCTGGTTAGCTCACATCAGGGGCCACAGACACAGAGCCTAGGTGTGATAAATCGGATGGTCAACTTGACACAACCGAGACTCACCCTGTCTAGGTCAGGCTGGCCTGTGAGCATGTCTGGGGGGGACTGTCTTGATTGCTTTCAACCACGTGGGAGGACTGAGCCTGAAAGTGGGTGGCACCACTCCCTGAGGTTGGGCCCTGGACTGTATAAGAGAAGAGAAAGCAGGCTGAGCACTGGGCCTGTGTGCATTCATTCTGCTCCACTGTGACGTGACTGGCTGCCTTCCGTTCCTGCCTTGAGTGCCCCACAGTAACGGACCGTCACCGGGAAGTTCAAGCCAAGCAAACTCTTTCTCTCCTGGTTTGTTTTCTTGTCAGGGAGTTTTATCACAGTAACAGAAAAGAAACCAGAGCACAGGGTGTAGGAACACTCAGGTTGAGAGGCCATGCTGGAGCTGCCTCCACCCCTGACAACCAGGAGCCTCGGCAGCCAGGGAGCAAGCTCACTGACAAGACTGGCCTTTGCTCTGGTGTTTTTCTCTTTCTTTCTCTCCTTCCTCCCCTCTCTTTCTTCCTTATGTAGCTGAGGATGGCCTTGAACTTCTGATGCTCCTGCCTCCAGTTCCAGAGTACTGTTACTGACTCATGTGCTGCCACATCTGGCTTTTATGCTCAGGGCTGAGGGACAGAGCTAAGGCCATTTTAACAGTGTTTCCTTAATTCCACATTTTATACTGTGACTGTTAGTTTTTTTGTTTTTTGTTTTTTTAAGGTTTATTATGTACACAGTGTTCTGTCTGCAGGCCAGAACAGGGCACCAGATATCATTACAGACGGTTGTGAGCCACCATGTGGTTGCTGGGAATTGAACTCATGACCTCTGGAAGAGCAGCTAGTGCTCTTAACTGGTGAGGCATCTCTCCACCCCGACTGTTAGTTTTAATTGTCAATGCAACACAATCTAGAATAACCTGGGAAGGGACTCTAATAAAGAATTGTCTGGATCAGTTCAGCCTGTGGTCATAACCAGGAGGAGTATTTTTTGAATCCTCAGTGTTGCTGGAGAGCTTCTCTCTACCAAGCCCCGCAGTTCCACAACCCACGTATAAAATAATCACTCAGACGCTTATATTACTTATAAACTGTATGGCCGTGGCAGGCTTCTTACTAACTGTTCTTATATCTTAAACTAACCTATTTTTATAAATCTATACCTTGCCACGTGGCTCGTGGCTTACCAGCATCTTTACATGCTGCTTGTTCTGGCGGTGGCTGGCAGTGTCTCCTGCTCCACCTTCCTGTTCCCTCAATTCTCCTCTCTGTTAGACCCGCCTATACTTCCTGTCTGGCTACCGGCCAATCAGTGCTTTATTTATTAACATATTTGTCATACAGAACATCCCACAGCACCTCAGTCCAATTAAGCACCGTTTGCTGAGCAGAGAAGGCTGACTGAGGACTAAGCGCGCATGCACTCATTCTCTCTGCTCCGACTGCGGATGTGCCCAGCTGTTTCAAGTTCCTGCCTTGACCCCCAACAATGATGGACTCCCAGCTGGAATGGTGACCTCAAATCAACTCTGTCTGGCCTTTGTTGGGGTGTTTTATTGAGACAACAGAGAGGAAACAATAGCATGTAGCTTGCTTCTAAACAAGGAACAATAAAAACCAGCAAACACAGAAACAAAGCACTCATTATGTTATCTTCACCAAGTACGTTCATATCATAGTTTATGTTTAGCCTTAAAAAAATTTTTGGTGCAGTGAAAGGAAGGAAGCCATATATTTTTTGAATAGAAAAAAAAGATCCCAGCACTACCCACTGGAGAGTCTAGAGTTCTGCTCTACGGATCCCCTCACACACAGCACTGGACCCCACAGATGCATCTCTTCAATGCCTCTTGTTTTATGGTCAAGCTTCCTGCCTTCACTGTTCCGTTATCCAAATTCCTGGCTGTTCTTATTGTAGCACCAGCCTGTTAAGTTCCTCTGTTTTATTAGAATCACACCACATCTCTAGATGACATTAGAAGAGCAATATCTTTATGATACTGTCTTGTTTTGAAATATAGAAGGGCCCGTATCTCCTCTGGTCTTCTGAACACGGCTTTTCAAATGAACAGTCATTAAATGGCGGACCTCCCCACAACCCCTGCCACAAACCAGAACACTATCAGACATGCGCGCCAACCAATCTTCCAAAGGGTCTCTACACAGCGAAGGAGAACTCAATTCTTTCAGAATCTAGCACTGGAAAAGCAAAATGGTTGCTGTGGTATGAATGTAAACTGTCCCCACAGGCTTGAGGGTTTGAACACTCGGTCCCAGCTGTGCTGTTTGGAAAATTATGGGGCCTTCAGGAGGCGCAGCCTTGATGGAAGAAGTATGTGACTGGGTGGCTTTGAGCTTGGCCCTACTTCCTGTGTGTGGATGAAATGTGACTTCCCCACCATGATGGACTCCATCCCTCTGAAGCTGAAAACCAAAATAAACCCTTTTTTGTCTAAGTTACTTTCCGTTGGGGTATTTGTCACAGTAACAAACTCTCCAGAGGGCCACATAAAAGTGCTCTTAAACTTAAACAACAAAAAGCTTAAGAAAACCAAAATGCCCTGTAGCTTTTTGCTGACCTTAAAAATTACTAGATTTTTCTTCCCCTCTTTTATGACAAAGGCTGGCCTTGAACTCCTTGTCTTAAGAAATTCTCTTGCTTCAGCCTCCAGAGCAGATGGGACTGCAGGTTCAAGCCTGGCTAGAGTTGTTTTAGTTATAAACATACAATACAATAAATATAGATCTATTTTATATGGCATACCTTCTGGTTGAATGTGCACATATATGTACATGTGCATATATATGACATCTATCTATCTTGAACAAAATGTGTGGCATGATGTGTGAACATGTGTGTGAACAAGAACAGAACATGTTCAATAGCCACTCCTTCTGATGGCCTGATTTGTCATTTTACCCCCAGTAAATGTCCTTCCTGACTGCTAAGACGGCAGTCAGTAATCTCTCAGGAAAACCCTCCTGGGGCTCTGTACGTGCTTGTCCCTAGCCGACCCCACGGTCAGCACTTCGACAGCCCCTTTAAAGCAGCGATTTACTCTGGTGAAAACTGTTCGCTGGGGATAATCTAGCTTACTGAGCCTTAGTTTACTTTTCTTCATGAAAAGTTTCAAGTATCTATGACACACACATAATCTCACTTGTTAAAACATGTATTCACTGTATGTATGCTCACGTTTGTGCATGCAGAGGTCAGAGGTCGGCCTGTGGGAGTCGGTTCTTTCTATAGGGATGGAACTCAGGTTTGGCAGCAAGCCCCCTTACCAACTCAGCCATCTCACCGGCCCATCTCATATTTTTTGCAGAAATTATCCAGCACGATGCCTGAGGGCTGTTCTCATAAAGTTCTGCCCCAAATATCCCCTAGTTCATCCCAGTGCCTACACAAATAGCCAGCTATAAATAACACAAACCAGACTTACACAGAAACGAAACCAGAATGAACCTCTGACACTGTGACTGCATGGAATTTAATTTCCACCAAGCTCTCCCGTTATAATGGCGCTGCATAATTGAGCTGAACTGCTATTCTCCTCAGTTACCATTGAGAGAGCCAATGACTCAAGACAGGAAATTGGATTCTTCTAAAAAATAAATAAATAAAAGACTTCAAAACAATAGCATGGGGAAACCCAGAGCCAAGGGGACTGCTTGCTCTTCAGAGCGACAGGCTCTGTGTACACCTGAAGCATGTAGCTTCATATGCATCTTACCTTTGGCACTTTGGCGCCACTGAGGCAGAGGCAGAGCATACAGTATTATTTTCAATGTACTATTAAAGAAACTGGGGCTGGGGATGCAGCTCAGTTGATAGAGTGCTTGCCAGGCCTTCATGAGGCCCTGGGTTCCATCCTCAGAACCGCATAAGCGGGGTGTGGTATAACATGCCTATAACTGAGCGCTCCTGAGGCAGAGGAAGTGGATCAGAAGTTCAATGTCATCCTCAGTTACACAGTGATGTCAGGGGCAGTTGGGGGTACATGAGACCCGGTCTCAGTAAAAAACAAAACAAATCAAACCCCAACAAATGAAATAATCTGTCTAAGATCCTAGGATAGTTATTGGGCCCAGGATAGCATTCTCCTAGGACACCGTTAGGATAATATTAGCCTAGGATACCACGGGGCATTAGCCTAAGAGAGCATTAGCCTACAATAGCATTAGGATTAGTGCAGCATTAGCCTAGGATAGCACGAGGCCCCAGATATCTTGGCTTCTGATCTCAAGGCTCTTATACTAACTTGCATGTTAGTCACTCTAGTATGTATGGGCCAAGGGCCGCCTCCCTAGCTGGTCCTCTCACAAGACTCATCGTACGATCTGTAACTGAGGTACGGTTTGCTGGAACAATAAAGACCTAACGCCAGCTGCTATTACAAGCCAACTGTAAAGAGCTACTGCTAAATCAGTCTTCAGAGCGACAGGCACCTTCCCCCATCTCTGCCACTAACCGCCTCTGTGATGGCGAGAAAGCCAGCTCCCTTCAACGGGTCTCAGCTAGTTCTTTTTCGCTGTAAAAGGAGGGTGAACTAGCAGATTTTACAGGATATGCCCAGTGTCTCATTCACTGTTAACATGATTGTGTCAATTTCAAGTCTGAGAGTAACAAACGATACTGTTTGACATGTGACTATGTTCACTTTTTGAAAGTTACATAGGGCCAGCCACATGGCTAGTGGGTGAGAAAGAGTCCTTACCCGCTGAGCCTTATGACTGCAGATTAATCCCCGATTAAACCTCCCACACGGCGGAAGGAGTACCCCATAGTATGTGGGTGCCCACACATGTATACATACACAATGAAGAAACCAAAACGTTTTTAAAAGTTTATACAGAATCAACTTACTATTTTTTTCCTTTTGTACATGTGTTTGTTTAGGGGTACACCTAACTGTGGAGGCTACAGGGCCGCCATGGAGTGCTCCTCAGTCACTTTCTACCTTTGTTGTGTTAAATTACCTTTCATTGATTCGTTTGCTTACTTAGTGTGTGTGCATATGCCTGCACACACCCCCATGCAAGCACATGCACTAGTGGGAGGCTTCATGAGACAGAGCCTCTCACTTTTACCAAAATCACTTATTTGGCGAGGTTGTCTGCCAGCATGCTCCGGGGACCCTCCTGTCCTATCTCCTGCCAGCTGGATGTCAAGCTCATGTCCCCATGCCTGGCTTTCTCATGTGGGTTCTCGGGAGCCATCTCCTCAGCCACACTGTTTTGCTCTAAGCACATGACAGCCCAGCACTGGCTACTCCGTACACACTGCCCACCGCTCTTGCTGTCTGTTTATAGACAAAACACGCAGAGTTTAAATTTTTATTACACTATTTATCTTATGTGCACAGCTGGGGGAGGGCGCACACGGATGCCATGGTGCACATGTAGAGGTCAGAGGACAGCCTGTGGGAGTCGGTTCTCTCCTTCCACCAGGGATTCAGGGCATGGGAATCAAACTCGGGTTGTCAGCTTAGTAAGCGTCCTTCTCACAGAGCCACCTCACTGGTCCGTAGCTAACAAGGCATTAAGTGACAGGGACGGGATGACACCAAATGGGGACTCTTCAGATACTTTTCCTCCCTCACTCTGATCATCTCTCCTCGCGGGCTCTGACATTTTGCCTTGGCAAGTGATAAGGACACGTAAATGGCATTAAAAAGTTAAGGTGACCCTTAAAACAGAGAACTCCTGTGTGTCGTCGGATGGCAGCTTTCCTCGAAGGGACAGTTACAGCTGCTTTCATCTGTCACCGTGACACCCCTGAGCCCACATCCGAAATGGCAGGGCAGGGAGAACAGCACCGACCTCCGAAGTGTCAAGCTCCGATCGCTGCCCTCACAATCGCCAGGGACAACTTCTCTATGGAAATTCAGAGACGTAAAGCACCACTACCAATCCTGCACTCTCCACTCGAAGACTCCAGCGGGTCACAACAGGCCCCGCTCAAGAGGAAGCTGTCTCCGCTGACCTTAACTCCCTCATCCTCACAGCCTAGCACGGCTCTTCCAGTTTCCTGCTGCTGTGATTAAAAAAAAAAACCCAGACAAGAAGCAGCTTAGGGAAGGGAGGGACTATGTAGCTCGTAACTCTAGGTTACGGTCCAGCACAGCAGGGAAATCAAGGCAGGTAAAGGACAGCTGGCCACATCCACTGTCAGAGCAGAGAGAAATGCATGATGCACCTCAGCTCAATGCTCCACTCTTCCACAGTCCAGAATCCATCTATAGAATGGCGTTGCCCACAGCGGGCTGGGTCTTCCCACATCAATTAACAGTGAAAACAATTTCCCCATAGGCCAGCCTGTTCTAGACAGTCCCTCAACGAGACTGTCTTCCTACGTGATTCTAGATTGGATCAAGTGGACACAAAGCGGACCATCGCAGCATCTCTAACAGACACTCTTCAGTCTAGAAGCTGTAAGTAAACCGCTTCCCACCCCCCAGAGCACCACACGTGCTCCAACCCTACCCTAAAAGCAAACAGCTGTAACTTACAACCATTCTCCTTCTAATTTTTCACATTAATGAAACAGCAAACAGATCAAAAGCCCCTGGATACTAAGTGACGGAGATGCTGAGACAGACAGACAGACAGATCAAAGCCCCTGGATACTAAGTGACAGAGATGCTGAGACAGACAGACAAATAAATCAAAGCCCCTGGATACCAACAGATGGAGATGCTGAGACAGACAGACAGTATGCATTTGTGCATGCTTCTCCAGACACAGACCCCACCTCGCCCGTGTCTGTTTCCATGAGCAGAGCTCTCCTGCGGACCCTGCCTTCTTCTCATGGATCCAGCACAGGTACCACCTCCAGGCTGCATGAGTCTGTACCAAATTGTGTGGCTAAGCTGGGTGTGGCGGTGCACACCTGCAATCCTGGCACTTGGGAGGTTGAGGCAGGAGGACTAATGTAATTTTGAGGAAGTCAAGGGGTATATGGCAAAACTCTGTCTCAAAAACAAACCTTTAAAGATTTTTCTATCACTTTCCACAATGGCATGGAGCCTACAAACAAGGACGCAGTGGCGCAGGCTGTGTGTGTCACTTGAGTTCTGCACGTCTCTGACCATCAAGTGACATGTTGTTTTCGGTGTCATCACTTTGGGACGACACAAACTTAAGTCCAGAATTATTTTTCTGAAAAGATTCCCTAGCAAGCTCACAAAGCCGGACAATCTCAACTGCTAATTTTACAGTGCAACCCCGTCATCTGCATTAAACACACATTTCATATTTAAGCTGGGGGACTTAATGTTATTATTATTGGTTTTTCAAGACAGGGTTTCTCTGTGTAATAGCTCTGGCTGTCTTGGAACTCACTCTGTAGACCAGGCTGGCCTCAAAAGAACCTCCTGCCTCTGCCTGCCTAGTGTTGGGATTAAAGGTATATACTACCACTACCCAGCCAGGGTGACTTATTATTATCTAATATAAAGCACTAATTTAAACACCAAAAAAGTAGCTCAGCTGGGAAGGGCTCAGTGGGTAAAGCACCTGCCACGGAAACATAAGGACCTGAGTTTACATCCCCAGAAGCTATGAAAAGAACAGATGTATAATTTGAGAATCTTTTTTTTTCTTCTGAGACATGGTTTCTCTGTGCAACAGCCCTGGCTGTCCTGGAACTTGCTTTGTAGACCAGGCTGGCCTCAAGCTCACAGAGACCCACCTGCCTCTGCCTCCTGAGTGCTGGGACTAAAGGCGTGCACCACCACCCAGCTTAATTTGAAAATCCTTAATCTTAGCTCTTCCACTGGGATGGGCAGTGAAGACAGGAGAATCCCCAGAAACTCTCAGGCCTGCTTTACACAGCCAAGAAACATCAAAAATACTTTCTTAAACAAGGTGAAAGGTGAGGACTAACACCTGAGCTCATCCTCTTACCTACGGTCAAAGCCTTGCAAATGAGATCAAATAGAATGTTAGATGTGTTACGACACAATGAAGTCACAAACCAGATGCGCAGTACACTGTGTGCTGCTTCTAAAGGAGAGAACTGGGCACTGGGCACAGAGGCTCTATTCTCTTCAGCTCAAGGCCAGAGGCTTTCGTCTCCCAGCTCAGGATCAGAGCATCTTAACAAGGCTCCCCACCCCCACCGGGGAAGTGGATCACGTGTAAGACTCCAGTCATCAAAATGCACCACGTATGGTGACTTTCCGGCGTAAGCTCAAAGCTACTTTGTTTTCCCAAAGCCATCACGGGATGGGGGCGGGGCAGTGAGCTCCATTCACCATCTCCAGTTCATCGTCCCTTCTCAAGAGCTCTTGCTACTCCTGACACTGCTGTACGAAGGGGAGCTTTGCGTTCTAATCTTTCTCCCTTAAAATTGGAAGTAAGGACTTGGGGCATGCCGGTGGGTGCCTGCGTTCTGGTGCTGAGTGTGTAAAGCAGGCAGGGATACTAACACGCACCCTTTGCTGCCAGCTCCTGGGTGACATGTGACTTCTACAGGGGCTGTCTAAAGGCTATGCCGTGCTGGGACAGAAGCACACGGGCAAGGGGACTTACGGAGAGGTCAACAACAGTCTTGATGGCCTTGTCCTTTCTCTTTATGAAGTCATCATCCTGCAAGACAAAACACAGGAATTCAACCAGTTCCACTGAGGACTAAGCTCAGCTGGACATATAAAGCTCCCTTAGCAAACAAATGCTCATCACTGCTGTGCACGAATTAGTACAAATCTGCGTTTGTGTCGTGCATGCGCAGGTGCATGTGTGTGTGTGCATATGTGTGTGTGTGCACGCATGTGGAGGGGAGAAGACAAGCAAAGCTGTTCTTCCTCTGGTGCTGTCCACACTGCATTTGTTTGGAGAGAGTCTCTCACTGTCTTGAAGCTGGCCAAATTAGCTAAGCTGGGTAGCCTGAGAACCCTAGGGACCTGCCTGTCTCCACCTCCCCAGGGCTGGTACTACAACCTAGCTTTTAAAATGTCGATTCGGGAATTAAATTCAGTATCTCTTGCTATCTCCCCAGCTCTCAGTTTTCTTATCCGTTGGAATATATCTCCCGTGGGAAAAAGCCAGGGCCTCTGCAGATAACACTGACAGGGCCTTACAGCAAGTAAGAGAAGAGAGAGGCCATGGAGAGCAGTGATTCAGAGAAACCCCTGCATGTCCAGTCCTCAAAAGCACTGAATGTTCCAGTAAGAACCTAATCGCTAAGCCTCAGTTCTTCCATCTGCAAAACAGGGCAGCAGCGCCTACCTGACGGAGCGTTTGTCAGCATGCAGATGGAAGGCAATGATGTGCCAGAGCATTGGACGGTCCTGAGTATTCTTACTGTTGAAATCATCACAGACTGTGACTACAGGAAATGTGCTACACAGGTAGTCTCCTAAAAAAGCTTTTTACAAAAATAGAATCGTGGGCCGAGGAGGTGTCTTAAGTCAGTAGAGCATGTGTCCCACAGGCACAAAGCCCTGAATTGGACACACCCCAGGACCCACGTAAAGATAAGCCAGGCAACGTGGCACATATTTGTAAGCCCGGCCCTGGGAGGATCAGGCAGTCTAGATGAGTCTGTGAGCTCTAGGTTCAGGGGAGACCTTCTCAATAATGAGAGAAAAGAAAATAGAAAAAAGGAGGGGTGGAGAGTGACTGAGGGAGGTACCCGATGTCAATCTGTGGTCTCTACACACGTATACACACACACACACACACACACACACATGACCATGCATGTAATACACGCAAGCTTTTGCAACTTCGTCAAAGCAGTTCTGAGTCAAATACTGAACTTGAGAAGAGAACAACAGAACTGTAGAGATTTACCCTCTATGCCGTCTAAGGAGCAGCTGTAATGAAGCACGAAGCTGTTCAGAGGTGCCAGGTGGAGGGTGGGGTGCAGAACCTACGTGCACCCCACCTCAGGAATCCCTCAGTGCACACTCACACCAGCAGGGAACAAGGAGGGAAGAGCACACACAACCTGGCTGGAGGCGCTTCCTCTGTAGTGGGCAGTTAATATCGAGAATTATGACCGGCCAGGCTGCC
Organism: Peromyscus attwateri; assembly: GCA_902168425.1. Classification (NCBI taxonomy): domain Eukaryota; kingdom Metazoa; phylum Chordata; class Mammalia; order Rodentia; family Cricetidae; genus Peromyscus; species Peromyscus attwateri. Next base: position 7,433 of record CABHPP010121759.1, on the reverse strand, counting down.
GAAGGTAAGTGCCTGTTGAGTGCTCAGCCCTAAAGGAGACGTGCAGGTCCGCTGCTGCACGGCTCGGGGACAACACAGAGAGAATGTACGCTGGAGGACGGGGAGGGGAGCCGTGAAACACATGACATGGCTGCTGCACCTGTGAGCTCACTGCATCTGTGACCACTGCCCAAGATCTGCCAACGTCCCAGCAGGCAGCACTAACTGAACCAGTGGGGGAATGGAAAGTAAGGGAGGAGGCACGGGTGTGGGAAGGGCACATGCTAGAGACCGACCAGGGTGGGTAGGAAGAGCTGCAAGTAGATGATTGTATCTACTTATACAGGTATGAAATTCAAGATTAAAAGGGAAAAAAAACCCCAGCAAGCTGGAGAGTGGCTCAGCGGTTACGAGCTCTCACGGCTCTTGGAGGACACAGTCGGCTGCCTAGTGTGCCTGTCAGGTGGCCCACAACCTCCTAGAGCTTTGGCTCCAGGGAACATGCCTTCTTTGGCTTCCTCAGGCACTTGCACTCACGTAAACACACAAACACACACACAATACAAATTAGATGAAAAAGAGAGAAAGAGAGGAGAGAAAGAGAATGAGAGAAAGAGAGAGAGAAAGAAAGAAAAGAAAGGGAGGGAGGGATGAAAGAAGGAAGGAAGGAAGGAAGGAAGGAAGGAAGGA
>CABHPP010121758.1:49393-85993 GCA_902168425.1 Peromyscus attwateri | reverse complement strand
GGTGAGACCCCGGCCGTCAAGGTCGGCGCGGAACCGGGCCTCAGAGCAGTGGCGCAGACATCTACCGGAGCTGCGGCCACCTCCACCCCTGGGGCCGGGAAATTCTCCGCCTTCCCTAGGCCCCAGCCCGCCCCGCCCCGCACCTGAGCTCTCGCGGTCCAGCCGCATTGCCCGGCCATCTGGCCAGAGAAAGCCTAGCCTCTGCAGTCAGACGTGGACATTCATTCATTCTAACCACTTGTCCAACGGGGATGGGAGGTGGGGGTGAGGGGGAGGCAGTGTTTTGCAAGAGAAAAGAAGGCAGGAAATCACGCGGGTTAGCGCTCACCGCTAGCAGGCAGCTCACACTCGTCCTCTCAAACAATCCCTACAATTGCCATTGTCCAGATGTGGAAACTGGGGCAGTTGAGTCCATGTGACCAGCGTTGAGCCACTCCGGTAAGTGGCAAGCAGGAACTGCAACTCAGCCCTAACTCCAAAGCTCATACTTAGTCCCCTCTCCCTTCCGTCTCCTCCCCTCTCATTCTTAGAGTGAGGGGTCAGTTCTCAGATGCCCACTATGCACCTAGACCTGAGGTGGGTTTGCAGGCTCCGAAGAAACCTACATGATCTCCTAGCAGAGAGCCCTGGCCCATTAAGAGTTAACGGGCCACCGTCTCTGGGCCCCAGATGCTCTTAACTGTGACTCATCATTACACGTGGCTGCCATTAGATTAGAGCTGTCCCTTTACAAAGACAAGGGACAGGAAGAGGGATTCCAACTGCCCCGGATTGGCCCTGAGCTCCAGGATGTCACAAGAGGAAGCAAGGGAGGACAGCCTTCAGATGTAGCCATGGTGGGAAGGGCTTGGACCAGATCCCAGAGGAGCCTGGCAGGTTCACATTAGGAGCAGGGAGAAGGGTCTGGGGGGGATTGCTGCTCACATCAAAATGGGATGCCTGGAAAGGCTGTGAGTTTTGTTTTGAATTTCTTATTTTATGTGCATTGGTGTTTTGCCTGCATGTGTATCTGTACGAAGGTGTCGGGAACTCCTGGAGCTGGAGTTATAGACAGTGGTGAGCTGCCTTGTGGGTGCTGGGAATTGAACCCGGGTCCTCTGCAAGAGCAGTCAGTGCTCTTAACTGCCGAGTCATCTCCCTGGCTGTGAGTTCTTACGCTGCCCTGTGTGAGCAGAGGCCGGAAGCTGCTATGTGAAAATCGCCCCAACTCTGGTAGCCTCACATATGGACTTGAAAATATAGTTAACTATGAGAAGCTGATCATAACATCTATCAGCAACTGTTATATAAGGAATCCAGATGAGGGTGAGTACGTGTGTACATGAGGGTCTGTCTGGAGCAGATGGGAAACAGAGCTGAGCCTCGACAGGTGTATTATTAATGAAGGAAGGAGCAGGTGTGCTAGATGAGGAACCAACATAGACAAAGGCATGGGACTGAGCGAGGACACACGGATGGCTGGAGTTTGTGATTCCGGAGAGACCAGCGAGAGTGTGGGACAAGTCCTAGACGATGAGGCTGAAGCCCTGCCACTGTCATGTCTCCAGGCATCGGCACATGCTGTTCCTTTTGCCTAGAACATACTCTCCTCCCTGGTCAGTTCATCCGTGTGACTAGGGATGGAGCCAGAAGCTTCTCATTGAGAGGTCGCTTTTCAAACGGTCATGATGGTGCGCATGTGTAATTCAACATTTGAGAGGTAGAAGTAGAGGCAGGAGGATCAGTTGAAGATTACCCTCCGCTACTTAAGGACTTCCAGGCTAGCGAGGTCATACAAGACAGAGACACACACACACACACACACACACACACACACATGATGGGGTACATAGACACAACAGATTGCTAATGTAAAAATTTCAGGGTCTTCTTGGATAGGTTCTGACGCTTTAGTCTCCATTAGTTCTGATTCAGTTTGGTAGATTTTATAGAACTTGTGGGGTTGGGGATTTAGCTCAGTGGGGCTGGGGATTTAGCTCAATGGTAGAGCGCTTGCCTAGCAAGCGCCAGGCCCTGGGTTCGGTCCTCAGCTCTGGAAAAAAAAAAAAAAAAAAAAAAGAACTTGTATCAACTCAGATGCCACCTCTCCCAGGAAGTCCCTGGCTGGGTCCTGAGCCTTCATCTCTTACCTCCTTTGACCAGCCCTAACCCCTCTGGGTGACACTGTCTGTGCAAGGTGGGGGAAGGAGCAGGAAGAGAAGTTTGTGTGTGACTGTCATGAACATCTCTCAGGGTGGGGCCTGGTCAGATGATCACTGTGTCTCTGTGTTTGTGGGTGCCTGGCTGTGAACACCAGGTCCAAGGAGGTAAGAGCTCCCTCTGAGGGAATTAGCTTAGCAATGGCTGACTCTTGTAAAGGCTTCTTACAAGCCGCGTGCGGTGGTAAGCGCACAAGGATAATCTTAATTTTCACTTCTGACTACGCTGTGAAACCCCAGTTTCTGCAGAGGTAGAATGGAAATAGCATCTACTTCATTGTGAGCAGTAAGGATTTTTGCAGATGGAGATGAAGAGGGCCTAGTGCTCGGGAGCAGTGCCAGTGCCTGGGGTTGGATTCTGCTCCTCTCCCCATTTTACAGGTGAAAACTGAGTCTCGAGCAAGGTCAGCAGCAGAGTCAGAATTCTTCCCCACAGTGGTCCTGAGGCTGGAGCTGGAGCCAGGCATCCAGGGAGTCAGAACCCTGATCAGGCCCACCATCAGTAGGGTGTCCCCACAGGCCATTCCTGACCCTCAGGAGTCCTGCCTAGTTTCAGCTCATCATTGTTCAGCTCAGATCACATGCTCAGCCCCACCTTGAGCCAACAACAGAACCCAGAGTCTTAAGAGAGCTTCCCAAGCCCAGCCCCTTCTTCACCCGACAGAACACCTGTTTCCTGACTTGTCTTTTTCAAGACAGGGTTTCTCTGTGTAGCCCTGGCTGGCCTGGAACTCACTCTGTAGGCCAGGCTGGCCTCGAACTCAGAGATCTGCCTGCCTCTGCCTCCTGAGTGCTGGAATTGAAGGCATATACCACCACTGCCTAACTTTTGCATTGTGAATATTTATATATATGTATATATATAGTGTGTGTGTGTGTGTGTGTGTGTGTGTGTGTGTGTGTGTGTGTATACACGTAGGCATGAACACTTGTGTGGCTGTCAGAGGACAACTTGCAGGAGCTGGTTCTCTCCTCCCACCCCAGAGCAAAGCTTCTTGCTCTGTAGGCTGTCACTCCCATATGGAGTTACATAACTGAATGGCAAGGTTGCAAAAGTTTTGGCAACAATAAAAGGTTTCTGAATGCATAGCAACCAAAAATTAATTAAGAATCAAATCTGTCACAGATCCAAGGTGTTTCTGGCAGTGTTTGGCCATGTTGTACCACATGATTTCACCACAGGCCTCCCTCTGAACACACGCACACCTACCACATGATTTCACCGCAGCCCTGGCTCTGAACACACACACACACACACACACCTACCACATGATTTCACCGCAGTCCTGGCTCTGAACACACACGCACACACCAACCACATGATTTCACCGCAGGCCTCCCTCTGAACACACACACGCACACACCTTGCTATCATGCCATGCGACCCAGTGTTCCTGCAGCGCCCAAAAGGTTTTCTGCTGTTACAGAAACATAATGGGTTAATCATGAAAAACAAGGGTGTGTGTGCTCCATGCATGTGAGTGTGCGGGTGTGTGCACAGGTGGAGACTAGAGGATGTCTGGTGTCTTCGGCTAGCACTTTCCACCTACTGCATTGAGACAGGGTCTTTCATCCAAGCTCCCGGGATCCACACATCCCCACCCCTCAACGCTAGGATTACAGGCACATGCGGCCTTGCCTGGCTTTTTACACGTTAGGGCTTCAAATCCAGGTCCTCAGGCTTGCACAGCAAGAGCACTTATCCACTGAGCCATCTACATAGCTCCCCAAACAAAGACTCCCAGTATTCTCCTTCCATCATTCCTCAGTATCAAGCTAATCCACCTTTGGGTTAGTTTGTAGTAGAATGTATGGCTTCAAAACTGCTGCTTGATGCTGTGTGTGGGTACTCACGCCTGTAAGCCCAGGACATGGAAGGCAAAAGAGGAGGAATGCCCTAGTCTGAGGCAGTTCTGACCCACACAATGGGTTCTAGGCCAGACTAGGCTACAGGTAAGAGCTTGTCTTGAAAACAAAAATAAATAAAATGAACAAACAAAACCACAAACAAACAAACAAAAAAGCAGACATTGTGGTGCATGCCTTTAATCTCAGAGCTTGGAGGCAGAGGCAGGTGGATCTCCGTGAGTTCGAGGCCAGCCTGGCCTTCATAGAGAGATCCAAGACAGCCAGGGCTACCCAGAGAAACCCTGTCTTCAAATAAATATAAAAATATTTAACAATTCTATTGGTTTGCTAACTTGAATTTCATTTTTAAAAAGTTAAATGAAGCCAGGTGTGGAGGCACACGCCTTTAATCCCAGCACATGCGAGGCAGAGGCAGGGGGATCTCTGTAAGTTTGAGGCCAGCCTGGTCTACAAAGCTAGCTCTAGGATAGCCAGGGAAACAGAGAAACAGCCAGTTACACAGAGAAATCCTGTTTCAAAAAAAAAAAAAACCCAAAAACCAAAAAATCAAAGTTAAATGAGGGGCTGGAGAGATGGCTGGGTGGTCAAGAGGACTGGCTGCTCTTCCTGAGGACCTGGGGTCAAGTCCCAGCACCTTCACGATAGTTTACACTTGTCTGTAACTCCAGTCTTGGGGGATCTGACAACCTCTTCTGGCTTCCAAAGGCACCAGCCACACACGTGGTGCACATCTCTACATGCGTGCCAAACATTCATACACATAAAATAAGTAAGTAGGAAACAAAAAACACAGCACACAAGCACATCCATCTTACTGGTGTGCAGATTTACTTTCACCTTTAATAAACGGTAAAATTATGTGTGTGTCAAACAACTGTTTTCAAATAAATGTCTTTATGCTTTATTATCGATGTTGGATTTGCATACCTATTTTATAGACCTATATACCTGGGGTCATGCAAATATTTCTTGGGTAAAGAGGGGCTGCTGCGGGGTTGGGGATTTAGCTCAGTGGTAGAGCACTTGCCTAGCAAGCACAAGGCCCTGGGTTCGGTCCTCAGCTCCAGAAAAAAAAAAAAAAGAGGGGCTGCTGCAAGTGGAGCCCAGTACAGAGATGGGAGAAGGGAATGGAGTATCTGAAATGCGGGTCACAGGAGTGGAGTATGCACGTGTGTGGCAAGTGATGCCCTTACCACAGAAAGTGCTTAAGCTAGAGAGCCAGCTGCGCCTCCATCCCCCTGAACCTCTCTCTTTCATCCGTAAACCTGGAACAGTACCCCAAACACTCAGGATGCTGGGACAGGCGCTTACCATAACTTGGGTAGCCCCATCGGTCCCACCCCTTAGCTGCCTTCCCCAGGCCACACCCTGTCGTGAAGCACCCCCATTCCCTGCTCCCAAGTCTTTCAGGCTCTGCCATTCCAGATCTGGCCCTTGTCTCCAGAGTTTTCCTAACATGGCTGAATTGGTAACTGTAAAGTAGGCTCGATTTCTCTTCAAATTATTATTTTTTTTAGAGACAGAGTTTCATTGTGTAACTCACTCTGTAGCCCAGGATGGTCTCAAACTCACAGAGATTCACCTGCCTCTGTCTCCTGAATGCTGGGATTAAAGGTGTGCACCACCACTGCCCAGCTTCTTCAAACATTTTAAATCTGTCTCCGTGTGGAGAAGGGCCGAGTACAGGCTGTGTACCCGGTGAGGTCAGAGGACAGCTTAGGGAAGCTGGTTCTCTCCTTCACCACAGGTCTCATAGGAGATTGAACTCAGATCTTCTCGAGGCCCTAAGGCCAACCTGGCAGGTTATAGACTTGGACTTTTTTTTTTTTTTTTTTTTTTTCTGGAGCTGAGGACCGAACTAGTGGTAGTGCCTAGCAAGTGTTCTACCACTGAGCTAAATCCCCAACCCCCATCCCCTTTTAAACCATCTTACTTTTAAAAAAATATTTATTTATTTATTATGTATACAATGTTCTGCCTGCATGTATGCCAGAAGAGGGCACCAGATCTCATTATGGATAGTTATGAGCCACCATGTGGTTGCTGGGAACTGAACTCAGGACCTCTGGAAGAACAGCCAGTGCCCTTAACCACTGAGCCATCTCTCCAGCCCCCGAGACTTGGACTTCTTAATCCTTTAGAAGTAAACAGGTCCATCAACGTGGGCACTTGAAGAGGGTATAGCAGTCACGGCTGTCTTGTTTTGTGAAACTCTCTATGCAGTCCTGGCTAGCCTTGGACTTGATACATAGACCAGGCTAGCCCTGAGCTTATGGTGATCCTCTTGCCTCAGCTTCCCAAGTGCTGAGACTACAGGTGTGAGTCACAACTCTAAAATGCTCCCCAGCAGTGATCCCCTGGGAGATGCCTGGTCCTTGGATAGGCCTGCTCCCTCCAATGTCCTGTGTCCCCACACACTGCAAGACCTTGGGAACATTACTCCCTTTCTGTCCCTTATTCCCCCACCACGCCCACCCCCCAACAGAAAGGAGAGAAGGAAGCTCTACAGTCTTCTGATATTTTAGGTTCAAGGATTGGGACCCCTCTGCCCCAGTCTGGTCTCCAGGTGCTGCTAAGGGTGGACCAGCGAGAGGACCAAGGAGGCAGGCTAGAGGGGCCAAGGGCTGTTCTGACACCAAGGGACCGAGCTTTGGAGATAGGCATCCTTGGGGCTAAAACCTCGGCTGCAGAGCCAGGATGATCTGGGTAGATGCCTGACCCTGCCGTGTCCCAGCTAGCTTGAGGAGGCACCCCTGCCTTGACACCCCAGGATGAGTGAAGGGGCTGCTGTGAACACCCAACAGGCCTGGCCACAGGAGGACTCTTCAGGGAAGAAGTGTACCAAGGACCATGGCCCGCACCTCAAGGCCTCCCTGCTCAGTGTCGTGTAGAGAACTTGTGGCACATGGCATGCGCTGTCTGGTGGAACCAAGGCAGAGCTGGGTCTTCCTGTATGCCAGAGGCAGCGGGAGGCAGCATCTGGAGATGGGGGCCTGGTTCAGAAGGGTTGGAGACTTGGAATTTGGGCTTGGAGGCCACAGTGGTAAAGGAGGGAAAAGGGCAGGACCCGAAGGAAGAGCTGTCAGTGACCTCCCACTGGTCTAGCCTGTGCTCAGGAACAGCTTTTCAACTCTTTAAAAAAAACGGGTCTCCTGGGGCTGGGATGACAGTCATAAAGGGCTTGCCATGCAAGCACAGGGCCTGAGTTTGACCCCAGAACCAACTTTATTATTATGTTTTAAAATTTTCATGTACAGAGGTGTTTTTACCTGGCTGTATGTCTATGCACCATGAGTGTACTTATGCCCACAGAGGCCACTAGGGGGTGTTGGATCTCCTGGAACTGGAGTTACAGATAGTTGTACGCTGCCATGTAGGTGCTGGCAATCTAACTTTGTCCTCTGGAAGAGCAGCCAGTGCTCAACAGCTGAGCCACCTTCCTGGCTCCACAGAACCCACTGGAAAAAATAAAAGCCAGCACCAAACCAACCTGAGTTTAACTGATCACCATCATGGGTGGTGGAAGGGAAGAGCCAATTTCAGAACATTGTCCTTAGACTTCCAGAAGCATGCCACAACACACATACACACACACTAAGTATAACAACAACAACAACAACAATAATATTGAAAGCCAGGCCTGGTGGCATGCACTGGAGAGGCAGAGACAGGAAGCTTCCTCAGGCTTGCTGGCCACCAGCCTAGTCTACTTAGGGAGCCCCAAGCCCCAGAGAAAGACTCTCCCTCAAAAGATAAGGAGAGTACCTCCTGAGGAACAACACCTGAGGTTGACTTCTGGTCTCCACACACATGCATGTACACACACCTGAACACACATGCACATTATCTACACACAGGTGAATACACACCACACACATGCGCACACACCATACACACATGCACACATGTGCGCATATATGTGCACATGCACAGTCCCCCGTTTCCTGACTGTGGACACTACGTGACCAGCAGTTTGAAGTTTTTGCTGCCTTGACTTTTCTGCTATGATGGGCTGTACCCTTAACCTGTGAGCCAGAGTAAACTTGAGTTGCCTCTGTCAGAGTATGCTACCACAGAACAGGAAAAGAAGCCGTTCTTACAAAAGACACTCAAAGCCAGGCGGTGGTGGCGCACGCCTTTAATCCCAGCACTCGGGAGGCAGAGGCAGGCGGATCTCTGTGAGTTCGAGGCCAGCCTGGGCTACCAAGTGAGCTCCAGGAAAGGCACAAAGCTACACAGAGAAACCCTGTCTCGAAAAACCAAAAAAAAAAAAAAAAAAGACACTCAAGACAAGACACCACCAGGGAGGGCAGAAAACAGCCTCGCTCCTGGGGATGGCTTTCATCAGACACGGAATCTGCCTTGTCTGGGCTTCCCCACTTCCAGAATGTGAGAAATGCATTTCTGTTCTTTGAAAGCCAAGCAGACACACATGATAACGCAAAGGGCCCAGGGCCATTCCAGCAGGGGTGACATACAAACACACTCACTTCCCGAGGCTGTTCTCAGTGTTTTACAAAAGGAAACTTCCCAAATCCTCACAGTTCCCCAGACAACTCCCAACAGCACTCCCATTTAAGAAGTAGTTCTTTCATTTTTTGAGATTATAATTGTATCAATTCCCTCTTTTCTTTCCTCACTCCAAACACTCCCATATATCCTTCCTTACACTCTTTCAAATTCATGGCCTTTTTTTTTTTCACTAATTGCAATTACATACATATATAAATTCCTAAATGCATAAGTACAACCTGCTCAGTCTGTATAATTGTTACTTGTATGTATGTTTTCAGGGCTGAGCATCTGGTATTGGATAACTAATTGGTGTGCTCTTCCCTGGGGAAGACTATTTCTCCAGTTCCCTTAGTTACCTGTGGTTTTCTGGGTAGGGTTGCGGCCTCCTGGGCTTTCCCTGTCCACATCAGCGGGCCTACTGTTGTCAACTACCCAGGACTAGTCATGGATCTTGGAGAACCTACAACTACTACTTTAACCAGCAATCCCTAACAGTATTCTACATTTGTCCTCATCAAGGAAACTTCTCTTTGTAACAGATGGAGACCACTACAAAAACCCACAAAGGGTCAAAATGCAGAGTGTGGAGCCCAATCCCAGTGCACACATCTTCAAAACACCCTCTACCCAAGGCTCAGGGAACACCTCAGAAGAGGGGCAGGACTGTAAAAGGCAGAGGATCAGGGAGTTTGCTGTGAGACTGTTTCTCCTAGGAATGCCAGAAACTATAGTCGTGAAGTCTCACCACATGATCGCCTAAACAGGAGCTGAACAAGGACCTCATCTCATTTGACAGATGTGGAAACAGAGAGGCTTAGCAGCTGTGTGTTGTCTCCCAACTGCAGTCCCAGCACTCAGAGGACCCAGGGGGATTGCTGAGAGTTCAAGGCCATCCTGGGAGAGCTACACAATGAGAAGACCCTGTCTTGTAGTGGGTAGCCATTCCAGCTTTGATCTGGAAGTTCTGACCCCCATTGAGGCTTCGGTAACTGGTAACTGTCACACCTACAAGGCGGGGCTGAGAGAGGACCCTGAAGATCCAAGATCCAGATGCGCCGGCTCTCTTGGTTCCTGGACCCTGGACGCTGGAGGTAGACCGAGCAGAGTTCTCCAGAGAATACTGCCGGACTGCGCTACACCTTTCCCAGGCCCTGTAGCCTATCCCTTCACTTGTGAGTTACCCCACAAAATAAACCTCCCTTTTAACTACGTGGAGTTGCCTTAATAATTTCACCAATACTGCCTCAAAAGCAAAAAGAAAACTCAGGGCAACCAAACAAACCAGCAAAAGAGGTCTACCACCCTCTCCAGAGTCATGCTTGCTATTTTAAAAATCAGGGTTCCCAGAAGCCTGTGCGGCCTCTGGGCGCACTGCTTTCTGGTGCTGTCTGAAGGCTTGGCAGCCAGGGAGCTGCAGGAAGAATCAGGTGAGCATTAGGAGACAGTGGAGCTGGCCATTGAAAATGAGGTGACAATGGTCCAGGGTCCAGAGGAGCAAGGCCGAGGATCTTTCAGAAAATGGGGTACTGGCAGATCTCAAGCTGTGACCCCATAACCCATTTTCCCCGATCTTAAAAAGCGCCCCAACTGTCCCATGTCTCTGTCCTCCTGTACTCATAAGGCTGGACAAGGCTTACCTGGAAGTTTCTTCGTGACTAAGGACTGAGGTGCACATCTCCCCTCTCAGACCCCCACACCCAGCAATCGAGGGAGGTCAGAATCCCGGAATAAAAACAGTCAACACTATAGAAACTTGGGTTTTAAAACACAAGCCTAGGAGTAACTCAACTTGAAGGTTCGAGAATAAGTAAAAACTCAGCAGTGGCCTCCCCACCCTTCCCCAGCACTGCCCAAGGATTAGATTAGACCCTTGCAGCCTAAGGCTTTGAGGGCTCCTCTGGCTCAGGCTCACACCAAGAGCAGGCAGGGTTTATCCCTCCACACACCATACCTGGGGGCTGTGGTTGGCTGGGCTAAGGAGTCAACTTCAGGCCAGGTAGGTGGCGGTGCTCCTACTTAGGTGTACAGGCTCCAGGGACAGTCCCATTCAGTCCCCAACAGTCTTGTGGGAAATGCCACTTCTGACCCCTGAAATTTTCCAATCTCTTCTGTTCAAGGAAAAGACCTAGGATGGAAGATTTCCTAACACTCCCACCAAGAAAAGTGAACTTGCATTTACTCAACACCAGCCACACCCCAGTGATGTCTGCAAAGCAACAGCTGAAGTTTGAGGGCATGGGAGTGCAGGCCACTTAGGCAGAGGCAACTACTGGATCGCAGCCCCACCCCTTATCTCGGTGACGCTCTGGTCTGTGGCTTTACAAGCCTTTGCTCTTTCTGCTTAGTTCCTCTCTCCCAGTCCCACCATTCTCCTAATCCCTCCCCCAGCATCCCTCTCCTAGGTCATCAAGCCACCTCCGTTCTGGTTTCCCTGCCTCTGGTCCCTTCACACAAATGACACTAGAGGTATACATGCATGCACCACTTGGGAGGCTCCCTGTTGCTCACAGGACAGAGAACAGCTGAATTCTCATTGGTAGGTCCTACACAGGGAGAAATCTACCCAGACACAACCAGGCTTCATTATGTCAGTCAGGGCATCCTGTCTTCCTCAGAAATCATTCAGTGTATTATCATCAGAACCCAAATATATTGAGGCCCAATTTTGCTGAAGCCTGCCTCCCCACCCCACCCTCTTGTATAAAGGAGCAGATGGCAGGACCTATAGCTGAGATGATGTGTCTAGAGAATCATTTCTCTTTAGGGTAGCATCGTCACCTTTAGACAAAGTGAAGATCCTGCCTGGAGCCTTTGGGTGCTTTCCAATTCACAGTGGGAGACCCTGTGCTCTGGCCAGCCTACTTCTCTGAGCTCCTCAGATCTTTAATTCCTGGCCCCTTTCTGCTGCTGCCTCAGATACCCTTTGGTCTTTGACATGAACTGTTCTCACATGGGAAGGCTCTGAGCGTGCTCCATTTTCACTGTGCATCCCATCATCTTATTGTGAACTTTACCTAGCACCTATTTCCGATGTCCCTTTGTCTATTTCTGTGTATGTTGGTGTCTTTTACTAGAATATGGTCTCCAAGAGCAGAGGCCTCTGTGTCTGAACTCAAGCTGTGGCCACAATGCCTCATACAAAGCTTAAAACGAGGCAAGTGACCCACAGAGTGTACTGGAAGACTGAGAGCCATAACAGAGAGAAAAAGGCACCAGTGCCCTGGACCTGAAGATTCAGGGCCGGCGAGATGACTCGGCAGCCAAGCTGTCCTGAGTTCTGGGACCCACATGGTGCAAGAGAGCTGACTCCTGAAAGTTGTCCTCTGACCTCCACATGTGGACTGTGGCATGTGCATGCCTAACTCCCTAATAAATAAATATGATGTAAAGTAATTAAAACGATGGTGACTCAGACGGGATTTTTTTAAAAGAGTTTTATAAAGTGTCAAAGAATGGAGAAACTGTCTTCCAGGCAGATCTGAGCACTTGCAGCCCAGCTGTACTACAAGGCAGCTGCCATTACCTCAGTCTCCAGGTGATGAGCAGCCACGGGCTGTTCTGTGAGTGCTTGCTTTCTTTTGAGACAGGGACTTAGGTAAGCAGTTTCAAATTTGAACTCACTAGGTACTGGACCTTGAACTCCTGGTCTTCCCACATGCTAGGCAAGCTATATGCCTAGGCCTCGACGTTTTAAAGCAGAAAACTGACACGCATCCGGTTTGTCCTTCTGGAAGGATTGTGCAGAGGGAGGACTGGGGACACTGGGAAGCTAGGGGCTGCTGCAGGAGTCTAGCAGAGACATCCTGGAGATAAAATCAGCAGGATGTGGAGCCGAGGGAAGGGATGAGGAGGGAGGTGTCAGTGATGACTCCTGGGTTTCGGGCTTGGGCAACCGGCTGGATGACTGTGCCATTCGCTGAGATGGGGTCACAGGATGAGGAACAGGTTTGGGGTGAAGATACAGAATCGTGGCTTGTCAAGTTAGGGGTGCTTAGGACAGTCTCATGGAGGCAGCTGCATTGTCCTGTCCCGGGGACAGCAGTGTGAGCAGCAATGTAAGTATAAAGGACTTGTGAGGAGACCAGGGCTGTTCCTTCTGATAGCAAATACACCTGAAGGCACCAACGCAGCCAGGATATGGGGAAGTTGGGGAAGCGACCCGACATCCGGAAGAGATCAATGACACATCCCTGCAGGGGGGACTTTGGTGCACAGTTTTCCTAACTGGGGCTGGGGAATCAGGATCCTCTTCTCAACCCAAAAGGATGATGTATTTGCGGCGGGGTGTGTGGGGGGACAGCACTGGGCTCTTATTGCCCCCCTCCCTGTAAGCCCCAAGGGCCGGCCCACTGACACTATCGGCTAGGTTTAGATGGAGTGAGGCTACATCCCTTTATCCTTCGACCTCAACCGGCTCAGGATGAGTGCAGGTGAGGAGGGAGCGTGTGGGAATGCAGAAGGAAGCCCTGGGCTGCCCTAGGGCGGCAGTTATCCCCAAGCTCAGCAGTTGACTCTGTCTCCAACCAGCTCCCTCGCCGTCCCTCCCGTCTGCATGCCCTGGCCCTCACAGAGTTCCCGCCCGCGCAGCCATCTAGTACCTGCAGTCTCTTTTCCTGGATGCAGCCCTCTTCCAGGTGGTCAGGAAGGCCATGGGTGCAGGATGGCTGGGGCAGGGGCGCTGGCGTCACCTCGGGGTGACGGCTGCCTGGCTGCTGCAGGGACTCTCAGGTGGCAGTACCTGGATGCCTCAAGCGGGGCGGTCCCAGTTCCTCCCCGCCCTGGCGGGCACCTCCCCTCCAAACATCCCTGCAGCAGGCCTGGGGGACAAGGGCGCGTCCACTCCATCCAGAAACAGACAGGGATCTCGAACTGGTCGAGACCCATCCTTGGGTACTGAGAAGGCCAAGTTTGTCCTGGATCACACACTGGGCCAGTCAGTGGCAGGCTTACAGCCTCGCCCCCATACTTATGGATAGCGATCGCCTTATCAAGGTTCTACCTGACAAAGGTGTTTCTACCGACCAACCCCCTCACCGGTTTTTCCAGGGCTAACCGCTTCCAACTGGGTCAAGAGGCCCTGAGCACGAATGGAAGGGAGTTGCAGGGAGCTAGGAGGGATGAGAAGGCTACAGGCCAGACCAGGCACCAGTTTACAGACTTTTCTGATCAGTACGATTTGGTGGTTGGAGTGGGGTGGGGCGGAGAACAGCCTTTCTCCGTGGGTCGTATGCATTTTCAGCATTTTACATTGCCACTAACAGGAAGAATGGGCTCTGGCACCCACCAGTGCAGTCCAGCAGGCAACTGTGGGTGCTCAGCCAACGATACTAGGCAGGGGAGCAGCTTGAAAACCCCTGGATTCAGGACCTCCAGGAGGCTTTCTTGTAAGAGCGCGGGCGCTGAGAGCTCCCATCTCCTTTTGGGCTGGGTCTGCATCCCAGGTGCTTGTGCAATGCCAGCCTCCTGTCCAACACATCGTGACTGAGTCTTCTTCCGCCGACTCAAGTATTTTCAGTATGCCAACTTCTGAGTCACATGTTTTACACAAAATCCTATCTTCAACTCACTAAATACCACACACCTCCACTTTGCAGTTGGCAGAACCTAAGTACAGACGGGTTAACTTCCGGAGACCACGTTGTAGAGCCAATCTGCCCCATAGTTCCACTCTGCCTGCGGTCTCTAGCCCTGCTTGGGCAAAGCTACCCCAAATCTAGCATCTGGGTAGTCACTCATCCCTGCTAGGCAGAGAAGAGTGGCCATTCCGCCCCCCACTTCTCTGAGCACACACCTCAGAGTCCAGGTCACACCACAGAACTAGTGTGACCAGACCTTGAAATTCCAGCTCCTGCGAACCCACAGGCTTTAGAAACCCCTGGGTCCACAGAGCCTGGTTCAACTTGGCAGTTCTGGGCACTGAAGACAGCCAGGGCTCAACAGGACTCAGGCAAGAAACCTTGGGAATAAGGTCCTTAGTCTCTTACAGGCCCAGAGACGGACCAGTCTATTGACGTTGGATTAAAGTCCCACCCAGCCTCTGGGCTCACAGCCAGCATCACTTCCTCCAGGAAGCCTTTCAGGCTCTCCTCCTCAGAAGTCTCTCCCTGTCCAGAGGCTACATTTTTGTCTACTTTTCTCGAGTATTTAGAACTACATATTTTTAATTAAAAATTTTTAAACATTTTACTTCTGTGCATGCATCTGGAGTTCAGAGACAACTTTTAGGCTGGCTTTCTTTCCCCCATGTGGGTTCTAGGGACTCAATTAAGGCCAGTCTTGGTGGCAAGTGCTTTTACCCACTGAGCCATCTCAGCAGCCCAACACTACATACTTTTAATAGTAATCCACAAAATCAGTCTCCTTCTTCACATCCCTCTGCATCCCTCCTCTTCACTTTTGTTGAGACAGGGTCTCACCCGGTAACCTAGGCTGCCCTTGAACAATCTTCCTGCCCCAGCCTCCCAGGTGCTGTCATTTCACATCCAGTCCATTCTTCAGATTTTTACTTGAGGGTACATCTGTCCTTCCTGGAACCTATGCCACTGTCATACACAGCTGAGTGAATAAAGGAACCAGTACACAGGAAGTTGCTATCGGTAGCAGGCACTATAGGGAGGGTCTACACATCAGCTGCACTGTGGAAAACAAGACCTGCCTGGGCAGCTGTCAGTGCCCCTACCTCAGCTCACACATTTGGAAATGCTTCTGAGTCAGGAGCTTGGGTTCACCCCAAGGTTCTTAAAGTTCTGGGTACTTCCCACTTTGCAGTATCTAGTTAGAACTGTATTTGGCATTGAACTCAACTCAATCTTCAGAACAGCTCTGTATCACCTGTGCCCTTTACGTCTCAGGTTTTTCTAAGGATTTATTTTTGTGTCTGGGTGTTCTGCTGCATGAACTAAGCATACCACGTGTGCAGTTCCCACAGAGGCCGGAATAGCATGTCCAATCCCCTGAACTGGAATTACAGACTGCTGTGAGCTACCTGCCATGAGGGTACCGGAACTGAACCGGAGTCCTCTGCAGGAATAACAACTGCTCTTAACCACCAAACAGTCCATCCCTCCTACATCTCAGCTTTAATAACGAGACAGGTGGGCAGAGAGAGCAGTTTGCCCCAACAGCATACATGCCAGGAGGGCATCAGAACTAAGCAGTCAGGCTGCACATTACTCCTGCCTGCCATGCAAATTCTTAGGATGTACATACTTAGGAACCGCTTTCCCAAGCTTATCGTATTTTGTATCTTGTAATAGCCCTGAGGTAGAATATTGTTTTTATCATTCTCATCCTCCACTTGCTCTAGAGCCAATGCCTAGGCTGAAAGCCTGGCTTCAGGCCAGTTAATTAACCTCCCTGTCCTTGTTTTCTCATCACTAAACTTGGGACAGTGACAACACATTCTACAAGTGTTGCTATGCAGGTGAGCAAACACCAACAGAGCAGTTCTGATAAGTGTTCTGTGTACCTCCTTCAGTGACAATTTCATCCAGAATAAGAAAATGAAGTGTTCTATATAAATGACTTTAAAGGAAACAGTTTTATTCCCTTTATTCAGAGATCAACATGTTCTTAAAATGTATCATTATCTTCTCTATCTTCTTTTAATAATCTTTCTCATGTTTGAGTGTGTGTGTGAGGTAGTCAATTCTCTTCACGAAGTGCGTCCTGAGGACAGAACACAGGCTTGGCAGTTAAGTGCTTTTACACACTGAGCCACCTTGCTGACCCTCTTTTCTGTCTTCTTAAAAATGGGCATGACAGCTCTTGGGATCTCCAATATAATATGAATTAATACTTGGTATCAATAACCATTAATCTAACAATCCCAAAAGGAAGACGTTATTCCCACTGAGGTCAGGCTAAGAGACTTACCCTGAGCTACAGACCCAGGAAACAGACTAGAATTGGTTAATTGACAGAGGGTCTTACAGTTGCTTAGGCTGGCTACAAGTTCCTGGACACAAACAATCCTCTGCCTCAGCCTCTACAGTTCAGACAATAGGCATCATACTACCATTCCTGGTCCAACATAATTTTTATATCATTCATGCAGGGAATACATAATATTAGGACCTGAATTTGAGATGATTTTTAAAAATCAGTAGCTTTCATTTTGTCTTGTGACCCAGCACATGTTCAATAATAAATTCTATTTCTTCAGAATGAAAACTATGCTCTTTAACACACTGACAGATTTACACACAATGAATCAAAAGCAAAGGTATGCAGTTACTCCAAAGAGACAGACAGCCACCCAACCAGCCAAACCAGACGTCAGCTCAATAAACATATTCATCTAGAAAACCATGCTCATGGCCCAGGTAGCTGAGATCAAGACAGGCCTGTGCACCAGGAAGGAAGGGCTCATATTCAATCTGCTGTGGGCAAAGCCAGCGACAGTGTTCAATGGGAAAAGTGATATTCCAGTCCTTACATCAGTCCCTGTGAACTTGAATAGGTGCTATCTTGTTTACTGATGAAATCAGGTTCCTAAAGGTCTGACCTTCAAGCAGACTGAATTCACTAAAGTAGCAAATGCCACCTATGTGAAGCCTCTTAAAGACTCAACCTTTTCAAATACATTATCAAGACTGTGTGGCCTTGAATCCTACACTTGATCTCCTAAATCATAAACTGAGGGTGGGGTTCAACAATCTATTTAATATGCCTTCCAGGCCATCCTGAGGGTTGCTAAACTTCAGAGTTACCCCTTTCCTCTCAATGGGAGCACAATAGTGACATTCCTTACCCGAAAAGAACTGTTGCTCGTAGGATAAGAGACTGCATGTGATTCAACTCAGATCCTACAAGTTTTGTACCCCGCCCCTCAAGACAGGGTTTCTCTGTGTAGCACTGACTGTTCTAGAACTTGCTCTGTAGACCAGGCTGGCCTCGAACTCAGAGATCTGCCTGCCTCTACCTCCCTAGCACTGGGACTGAAGGCTGGCACCACCATGGCCTGGCGATCCTATGACTTGTTAATTTCCTTTTAGGACTCAGCTTAGGGTAAACTTAGGTACACGTAGGGTATACTTAAGGTGAATTTCTCATCTGAATGACTTCACACTTTTTCCCCCCCTAAAGCAATTTCCTCAGTTACCAAGATCTTACACAAAAACATAAGACGACTCATTCTTTACCCACAAATGCAATGTATAGTTGTACTGAGCTACTTGAAACTTTTAAAATTTACTTTTTACCTCCTTGTATTTGGGATGTGGGCAGCATGGAATCTAGGCTGGACTTGAATTCCTTATATAGCTAAACATGACCTTCAACTTCTGATCCTCCTGCCTCTACCTCCCTAGTTTTGGGATTATAGGCATGCAACATCCTACTCAGTTTATGGGGTGCTGGGGACTGAGCTGAGGGCTTCATGAATTCTAGGCAAGCACTCTGCCCACTGAGCTACATGCTCAGTTCCTTTATTTCCCTAGTTATGTCTTCCTCCAGAGCGCATCATTACTGCTTATTCTTCATTTCTGCTTAACTTGTTTTTAGTTCTTTGGCCTTATAGTTTTAGCGCCCCCTCACCCCACCCCCGGCTTAAACTTGTACTTCTTTAATAAAAACAAGGCTAGCTCTTCCTGCCATATATTTATGGAGTAACGCTGAGTTCTTTTATGTCAGTAACTCAGGTAAGTTAAGCAAGACTATTAATTGGACAATGCTTTTATTCACAATTTATTCTGAATTATGTGTATGCTCATATCTGTCCGTGTGAGTGTGGGTGCCTGAGGCGGCCAGAAAAGAGCACGGGATCCCTGGAGCTGGAGTTACAGGCAGTTGTGAGGAATCAGTGTGAGTACTGGGAACTGAACTGTCTTCTGCAATAACAGCAAATGCTAATAACCACCGAGCCATCTCTCTAGCCCTGAGAGAATCAGTGCTTGCTTCCTTCCCTTCCTTTCCTTCCTTCCTGTCTTCCTTGACAGTCTCAACATGCAGCTCTGGCTGGCCTGGAACTCAAGAGATCCACCTGCCTCTGCCTTTTCAGTGCTGGGATTAAGGATGTGCACCGCCACACTGGGCTCTGAAGAGTGTGTGAAGGTATTAGGTGCAATGTAGTATGTTTATTCCTTTAAGAGGGACCACACAGACTGTGGCTTTCTACTCTGGTTTATCTCTTTTAAGAATAACAAGTAGTAGTTAAGCTCTGGAGCTAGTTACTTGGATTCTCATTTGGGTATTTCTGAAAAAATGGAGATAGTGCCTGTACTTTTCAGAGTTATGGTTGTGAGGACCAAGTAGACTTATTTGTTAAACACTGAGGATCATGATAACCACCTTAAAAATGTTACTTGTTGTTATTTATCATGTCCTGTTCCTATCACTTTCTATAAGCATTTTTTTTCACACAAAATGAAGCAAGGCATGCAAACTAGGATGTTGGAATCAGGAGACCAGGGCTCAATCCCTGGTTCATCTAGTTAGCTATGTAAAAGCATGTTGCTTAACTTTCTGAGTACTAGGTCCCCCCATTTCCAAAATGGGATAAAAACTGTCCCTACCTAACCCTACTATGAAAACCAGACAAGAAACACAAGCACACACACAAAATGCTTGGCATAGGGGTTCACGTATACCACTCAGTCCACTATGTGAGGCTGCGAGAAGAGCTCAGGGGTGAAGTGCTGGCCTGGCATTCACCAGGGGGTGGTGGTGAATTTATTTCCTTAAAATAACTAATATCAAAAAGGTATCAAGCTGGATGGGGTATTACATGCCTATAATTCCAACTACTTATGAAGATAAGGCAGAAGAATTGAGTTGGCGCTTAACCTGATACAGCAAGACCTCCATCTAAAAAAAAAAAAAATCAGTCCAACTGTCTAACTCATTAATGAAGAAAACAAAATAAAGGGAATCAGAGGCTAAAGAACTTTCTTTTGTTGTTATTGCTGCTTGTTTTTAAAGAGTCTCGCTATTAGTTCAGGCTGACTTGGAACTGGCCCTATGATTAGGCTGACCAGAACTCTGATGTCTCTTTGCTTCTGCCCCCTGGATTAAAGATATGCATAACCATGTCTGGCTTAAAGAATTGTCTGAAAGTAACTTTCTCAGAAATGGCAGAACAGGGACTTGAGGACAGGAGCTTCCTAAGAACACAAGGCACAGGCCCTTACTCAACAACAGAGACACAGACACGGATTTCAGGCTTGCTCTCTATGCTGATACATTTCCTAACTTCTTTTCACAAAACAGGACAAAATAACAAAAAGGGATAGTCAATGTTTATTTGTTCTATACGATACTGTCCAAAACATTTTATACAGGATAACGTATGCTGACGGCTCACCTGCCCCTCCTTGAGCAAAGAACAGTGCAAAGCTTCAATGCAAAATGATATAGTACACTTTTTATTTCTTAAAGTTTATTATTCTCATAATTACAACTGTAATTTTTAAGTCTGAAACATGAGAAAAATTCTACGAAGAGAGCTCAAATAAAGCTGAACAAACAGGTAAAAGATGGTTAAAACTTCGTTTTTGTTTCAAGCGCAGGCTTTGGAGCCAGGGTCAACACCATAAAACATCACAAATGACTCTTAAGACATTCGTCCTATACAATCAAGCATGGAGATATAGATATGTTTATATAATATATACACACTTTAGTATGATATTGGCCCACTGAATATACACATCTTAACCAAGGATGAGTCTCTATGACCCAGCTAAGTGCACTAAAGGTTAGGGCACACTTACTACACATCAAAAGTTGCTGTTTATAAGTTACAGATATTTAATAATTCCAGAGTGTTTTTTAATTAAAAATTTTTAAAGCATTTCAAACATTTTTCACTTTTCTCAGTGCAAAAGAAGGTTATTCAAGTCAACTTACCTTTCTCCTGAAGAGTGAGAGGAAGGGGGACAAACAGAAACCACCACCTGTCACAACTCCCAACATGACCTTCTCAGTCACTGTCTGCAGCAAATACTTAGGCCACTGGATTAGTTACCACAATTAAAGCCTTGTGATTATGATTCAGCCCTTATGTCGTATGTATGACTTTTACGCTGAAATATTTATTTACAAAAGTAGAAAAAAGTTAGCAGTGCAAGAAAGTGGTTTAAGTTTGTTTTAAATTCCAGCCATCCAATAGTGTGTGGGAAGGAAAAAAAAAGCACCATTTCAAGATGGACTGATTAGACACTGTGGAATTTATTTATAGGCCAGGCAGTAAGTTACTCTGGTTAACACAGTTCAATACTATCTTAACTTGGTGACCCTAGAGAATTTTAATTAGTTTGTAGGTGCATTTTTCTTTATCTTGGTATTGAAAACACTAAATTAGTTAACTCATGTTAAAAAAAAAAAAAGATACAATTTATAGTCTACTTCACAGACCATTCAAATCCAGCTGTCTGTCAGGCCAGGCTAGCAGAAGATGGGCTTTTAGCAAAAGCAGGGCTCTGATAATTTGGCAAGTCTGTTTATTTTTCTCTCAATTTAAAAACAGGAATTTTTTTTTGGGGGGGGGTTGCTTGTCAATTTTATAGGTGGAAAAAAATAAAGCAAGTAAATGAAGTAATGTAAACTACAAAGATGGAGGAAAAGCAAGAGGCTCCATGTTACTTCTTGCATCTGTATCACTGCAAAAGGCTGGGCCCCACTCAAGAAACAAAACCCATAATAAAAAGTCAAAGCACTTCCCAACTCTAGCTCAGGACTTCTGAACTAAGAAGGTCACTGCAGCTGCAAAGGCAGATGGGTTCAGGCTAAGTATTTGCTTAAACGGACAGGCTGTATTTTAAATTTCAAGTTTTCCTCACTAGCACTTAAAATGAACATTTCCTTACAAATTTTATTTGTAAGTAACTGGGATTTTGGTTTTTTTTTTAAACTAGGAAATACACGGTGAGGTATCTGTTAGAAAATTGTTTTAAAAATGTGTTTCACACACAAGGCTTTAATACTTTTATTTAGGAATTACTTGAGCCTGGAGCAATAATGGTTGAACTTAATTCATCTAGTTCTCAATAGTGGAGCTGATCTTTGCAGAATATGTTCCCCTGTCTCTAAATAACAAATTGTATTTTCTCCAGAAGTACATATAATGCACTTTTAACTGGCTAATTTGTACTGATCAAAAGGAACAGGATGCTCTTTCCCTCCCCCTCCACTCCAACCACTCAGCTCAAGGAGAATACTTGCACATTTTCAGAACTCTAGTCGCTGTCATAGGAACTACAGACAAGGGCAGCATAGCACGAAACTATCTGCTAGGTTCTAGAATGGAGAGGCTTGGTGCTCTAGCTTTACAGGGAATAGTATAAGCAGGCAAGAGCTTACTATAAATGCACACCAGAACAGGGGTCTAGGTGAAGCTGTCTAATTAGGGTACTGCTTTTGTAAGAAAAAAATAAAAGACACATTTGAAATAGCTTTTTTTTTCCCCAAAAAACAAGCTACACTTTTGTCACATTTATAGGAACCTCAAACGTTTTGTATCCCATGCTCCTAGGTAGTTGGATGCACATGGTAAATAGCTTCAGCATACGGAAGAGCACTGTGCTGCTGACAAATGACTCCTCATGCTTCGGATATCTCCGATTTGCTAAGTGCAATGGCCAGTTCCAAGTCTTCTTGTTCCTGCTGATTGAGTCTGGCAAGCCTTTGCTCCTCTTCTCTCTCACTTTCCCTCTTTGCCCATTCAATCATATCTTCTTCAGAGGGATACTGCCATTTAAAAGACCAAAAGAGGAATGAATGAGAAAAATAAACGAAGACATCATAGAAGAGCATTAACTACTTGTTTTACCTAGAGGACTCTGGGAAGAATGTTACTTCCTTGTTGTTTTTCTGAAAACATGTTTCACGACTTAGTGAGTTCTGGTTGAGTTTAAAATTTTAATGCAATCTATGGGAAGAAAAGTCTATAAAAATACAATAAAGTCTATAAAATGTTCAAAGCATCACTTTAAGAAGTAGAAATTACAGGCATGGTGGTACATGCCTCAGTCCTAGTATATGGGAAATGGAAGCAGGAGGACAGCAAATTGGAAGACAATCTGGGGGCATATAGTAATATTCTGACTCAAAACAGGAGAAATGCTTAGGGTGATTTAAAAACAGGAGTGGTATAGTCTTTCAATTCAATGTAAAATGCTTGCTATTTAAACTTTAGCGATCATTTACCACACAGTAATTTTTTTCCTTCCTTCCTTTCTTTCTTTTTTGAAAGTTAGAATCTCACTAGGTAGCTCAAGTTGGCCTCAAACTTGTGATCCTGCTGTCTGTGTCCTGAGTGGTGAGATTTCAGCCATACGGGCAGCATGCCTGACTGATACATCATTAAGATTAAAGCCACTGGTGATAGGAAGCTGCCATACCTGGCCTTTTAGGACACCCCAAAACTATAAAGCAAAAACAGGCAAATTCTACTATATATAAGAACATTAGATAGATTAAACAGTATGTGAATCAAATTAATTTTTTAAAAAATATTTTGAAGATTCTGATAATCTTTAAGAACTTTTAACTGAGTTTTATGTAGCTAAAATGACCCAGTTTAAGTAAAACCTTAATACTGATGATTAGATTGGACAAAATATTTATAATTACAATCAAATTTCAACATCAGTAGAAACTAGATACAAAATTCTACTTGGTTTCAGTCTTGCCACATGAGGAGGCCCTCACAAGAAGTGAGACCAACTGGAGGGCTTGACAGTGTGCATGTGACTCCTGCTATGCTTTCCAAATCTCTCATACGGAAAATGGAGGACTTTATTGTAAGCAGCTTTGTGTTGCACTGCACTGAGATTCTGAGTACGAAATAAGCAAAATACCTCTGCTACTGTTTAAGACTCATTCCAACCAGGTTTTGACTTCAGAACCATTTTAACACACTGAACATTACAAACTGCCAGGATGTTATCTTATACCAAGGATCACAGTCTCCTAAGGAAGCCAATTCTTCATTCTTTTCTGCTTGAAACAACTCCAATTCCACCGGACATGGAAGATAATTCTGAGTTGTAATTTCTTTTCAATATTAAAAATAGGGATCCGGGTCTTGTTCCTTCACACTTAGAAGATGCCCTAAACCTAAGAGTACAGACTCAAAAGGTGGGTAGTACAATTGCCTTAGTTCCATACACACTCCTGCCCATCTCCTTTCTAAGTAAGCAGAGTATAACAGGAACAAAATAACTAGTGAAAAGACCCATTGGTACTCAGAGGAGGAAGACATGAGGCAAGCTGTGGCCAGGGGCATTTAACCACAATCTCAACTCTCCAAAGTCAAGGATAAAAGGTGAGAAAAGGGGAAATTCTTCTTATAGAATAGGCAGTGGTAATGAATGTCATTTTGCCTAAAAAAAAAAAAAAAATCTGGGAAAATGAAACTGTTAGCTACTCTAAGAATTTCATTTTTAAAATTTCATTTTTATCTGCACAGTGATAAAACATACGAAGCCTTCCTGACTGGCTGCTCCATTTCTATGATCATAAAGGTCTTGCCCAAGTTACTCTCAGAGCACTTCTCCAAGTTTCTTAAAGAATTCTTAGATCTTAACAACATTTACTTCATAAAACTGAAAAGATTTTAATGGTAGAGCACAAGCTTAGCATGAATGAGTAACTGGGTTCACAGATGGGTAAAAAAGACAACAACAACCATGAAAACTACTATATGAATATAGTGACTACAGAGTTCTTTGTATTCAAAGAACTCCTGTACTGTCCTCTCACAGAAACTGCCAACCGTCTCTAGAAACTACTAAAGTTTTGTACACAAACACACATACACAGTTACAAATACACAAGCTTGTTACTGGCATTATACACAGGCAGACAGCAAACTTTTAAATCACCATCATACATAACCATTTGCCAAATAATAACTGTCGAGATTTTACTTATATTTATATTACCAAGACGGAAAGACAGGTTTATAAAACAACTTGCTTAGAAGAACCAAGACAACTAAAATTAGCTGAGCAATGGAATCATCTAAAAACCAGAAAAACAAAACCAAACAGATTTTGCTTGGGGGAAGAATAAAAGATAATTTTTAGTATGTTGGTAAAATGATGCAAATTTGGAAGACTACCAAGAAATCTTTGACAACTCTTCAAACTATAAATGGAAAGATTTTCCCCCAAACAGCCCATTCACAGTACTTACAGCACTGAAGTTAGCAAAATTGCTTGGGTCAGCCTCTTTATTGGTAGTGGTAGTAGAAGTGAATGGATCACAAAACATATCAGGATCTTTTTCTTTGGGACTATCATTGCCTGGGAAAGGCTGAAATGGATCATTCAGTTTAAAGGGATCAGAAGAATCCAATTTGTTGATGGGTCTTTTCCCTGGATCAAAATCATTAAAATTAACCAGCAGATACAGCAAACACAAGCACACACAAGAACATGTTCACAGGGAGCATTAAAGAACTGCAGGTGGTGGACAGTAAAAGTCCAAGGCACATTCTCAACATTGCCTTAAATGGCCACAGCAACTGTCCTCAAAGCTTTCACACTTCTCTCTCAAATACATTCAGGTGCAACTAAATGGACAAAGTCCAAAAACAAAAAAGAGGAAATGGGCCAAGAATCATGATTGTCCAAAGATTTAGTCTTTCTCCATTTAAAGAAGCATGCTCCCAAGGAAGATAATGATAAACAAGGAAAACCGATAAAGAATCAACACAGGCTGGCCTCTGCTGCTAAAGCCTCAGCCTCACTAGTGGCAGCAAAGATAAGTTGACTTTGAAATGTGGCAAATTTCTTCTGTCTTTTCGCTGGTATATTTACACATACATAATGCCTAGTAGCATAAAATGTAAGATTAACCTCACTTTTTCTTGCCATCTATAAAATTTCAAGCTGAGAATGACCAACACATAGAAGTCCACAGCCTATATATGTACCACTGACAAACTAATCTTTGACCAAATAACAGTATGCTGTTCTGCTAATTCATCACCCACTGTTTCAATACCATTTTAAAGCAAGTTATCTTATTCATTTATTTATTCATTTATTCATTTATTTATTGGTTTTTTTGAGACAGGGTTTCTCTGTGTAGCCCTGGTTGTCCTGGAACTTGCTCTGTAGACCAGGTGGGCCTCCAAACTCATCGAGCTCTGCCTGCCTCTGCCTCCCTAGTGCTAGTACTAAAGGTGTGCACCATTATGCCTGGCTTTCTCTAATTTTAAAGTTTTACTTAAAGTGAAACACTTCTTGAAAAAAATAGACATTTTAAAGTTTCTTCAAATATGTTCTTCCTATAGTACAGTATGCTGATAGTCATAATTGATTCTTTTCATAAACGTAGTTTATAAAAGATGCTTGTATTGAATACTACTACACACACCCTCGGAAAGTCTTCTGAAGACACGCAAGATCTGAATTACAGCTACCATATAACAACTAAAGCAACTAAAGCAGGGAATAATACACTTAAGATCACAAAGTAATAATAGTTCCAGTTATAGCTTATGAAGCCCTAGGTTTGCTCCATAGCACCATTAAAAAATCCAAACAAACAAACAAACAAAAACCCCAAACAAAGGAAAACAAAACCAAGCCTGGGGTTAATACTAGCACTTGGAAAGTGGAGGGAGGAAGTAGGAGGATGAGGAATTCAGTTTGAGACCAGGATGGGCTACATGGGGCACTGTCCAAAAAACAAAATACTAAAGGGCTGGAAATGTAATGCAGTGGTAGAGTGCTCAGCTAGCATTCATGAGACCTCAGATTTAATTCCCAAAACTGGGGGTGGGGCGGGGTTCACAAACTGAGGCTAGGGCTAACCAGAATATGAATTCAAGGCCCCTAATCAGTGACTTTTTCAACAAACCATTCTTTCCCTTTGTTCTTTCTACAATGATATACACTTGAATGTTTTCAGTTTTATTAGTATTGTGAATGCTGTATATGGGTGTGTGTGTGTGTGTGTGTGTGTGTGTGTGTTGTCAGAGCAACTTTATGGAGTCAGCTCTGTCTCTGAACCTTTGCAGATTCTGGGAACTGAATACAGGTCCTCAGGTTCATGCAGCAAGTACTTCGTGCCCTATTAAGCCATCTCACTAGCCGTGTTCTCAGCTTTAATTAAGACACTAAATAAGGCATTTGGGTTTTAAAAGTATACTCACAAAGGTGTAAAAGCGTAAATGAACAAAATATTACTTTAAAAAAATATAGACTGTGACCAACTTACCTCTAACAATGTATGTATTGGTGACTCTCTTTAAAAGATGAAAATCACTTAACTCATTTACCTAAGTTTTGAACAGATATTTATACACTAGCAATGGTATGTGCGATCCATATCACATAACATGGGGAAGTTATTATGAAAAGGCAGAATGATTATTTAACAAAAATAAAAAAAGTGATCACCTAACTTTTGGGGCTGCAATGTTACCCAGGAATGATCTAGGGATAAAAACAGTGTGCCTTACAGTATTCTGTGTCCTCTGACAGAACAGCTTGGCAGCACTACCCATACTCAGGGGAATTTCTTCACAGATACTTTATTCTGTATTAAAAAACAAACCTTTCCTTGGTGTAGTGCTAAACACAACACAGACTAAAAACAAAATCCAACTACAATTTGTTTCTAGACTAGACAAGGAATTTTAAAATCAGACTTTTAGAGCCAGGTGTGATGGTGCATATCTTTAAATCTAGCACTCAGGAGGCAAAGGCAGGTGGATCTTCAAGACTTTTGAGTTCAAGGCCAGCCTGGTCTACATTGCAAGTTCCAGGCCAGCCAAGGCTACTTAGTCAGATCCCATCTCAAAACAAAACAAACAAATGTCTATTATAAACTAAAAGAGTTTTAAAGGGCAAGCAGTTCTTTTTAGCACTTGCCTGCCCCTTCCTTGCCTTTTTCTAAATAAAAACAAACAAATAAAAAATAAAGGATTTACAGAGACTTCATATTAGTTCTCTCTCAAGAAAATTAATTAAAAAAAGAGTACAGGAAACTGCTATTCAAATGATAATCAATGGTTTCCAAAAAAACCAAGATTTCACCCATTCACTTTATCTGAAATGGGGAGAGGAGCATACGCCTAGCTGGAGGAGGTTAGCAGTAAGTTTATGCTAAGTGCTTGGCTCTTGTTAACAGCCCTCTATATAATACACAACAATGGAAGAAAGGCCCACACAATGCTTTCTAGAGAGGGAAAAGGAAAAAAGTTGAAAGGCAGCAACTTTCATACCAGGCGGTGGCGGGCAGGGTCTTGTTGGAGTTCCAGTCTTGGGCGGCAGTGCTGGAGGAACATCCTCACTCATGGTGGATGTCTCCTCTAACACAGGTTTTGGAATGACCACATTACTGGCAGAACTTGATGTGGTAGGATTAAAAGGATCTTCACTGTTGACCTTTTGTTCAAAAAGAAATGTTTATATAGCTTGATATACATATGGTCACATAGTGTTCAGATGAATGATTCAAGTATCAGCAGTTTTGTTTCAATCCCTAGAATTGACATTTTACCCTTTACATTCAAGAACAAATAGGATTAAAAACTGATTTGTTTGAGTAGATATTCTCCTATCATTACTTATCAAGAGCAACAGACATATCAAAACAAGCCAACTCTAGACTGAAGACTTACTAAGTAAGCATTAGGCAATACAAAGCCTCTTGAGGTCCAAATAGACCGTCTGAGCCGAACGATAATGAAACAAAATGAATGGCTGATTCTATGCTTCTCAGTGCACTTAAATATAGAGAGACAATAAATATCAAAGTAAATGGCTTCTAGAAAAACTATGAAGACAGGCTAAAGTCAATATTTTAAAAGGCAAACTGAGCCTGTGAGACGTTAAGTCTTAGTGTGGGTCTGAAAA
Organism: Peromyscus attwateri; assembly: GCA_902168425.1. Taxonomy (NCBI): domain Eukaryota; kingdom Metazoa; phylum Chordata; class Mammalia; order Rodentia; family Cricetidae; genus Peromyscus; species Peromyscus attwateri. Next base: position 57,597 of record CABHPP010121758.1, on the reverse strand, counting down.
CCCTATTTTCAAATATATGGGGATTATCAAAGATTGGCTTTCCCGTAACAAATCAGATTATGATTTATTTAGGCCAATGCTGTACTTTTTTTTTTCCCCTTTTTTCCTTTTTGGTTTTTCGAGACAGGGTTTTTCCATGTAGCCCTGGCTGTCCTAAAACATGTTCTGTACATCTGCCTCTGCCTCCTGAGTGTTGGGATTAAAGGCGTGGGCTATCACCACTGGGATAGGCCAGTGTTTTTCAACTATTGCACAACTAACTTTTTGGGATAGAATAACTATATTCAGGGGCTGGGAGTGGTGGCTCTGCCTGTACTGGAGGATATACTCACTGGAGATGAACAACATCTTCCACCTAGTTCTGAGAGCCACAAACGTCTCTGGACATTGCCAAATGTTCCTTGGGGACAGACAATTTGGCATATCTTCAAATCCACTCAAATCCTTTTCTCTTAGCCTAAATCAATACTACAGCTATGCTGGACAATAGGTAGCAGATACCCCTGACTGGAGTTGATGTACTTTTATCTTAGTGCAGATGCTAATAACTTCAAAGGATAAAATCAAATAGTCAGTATACAGGGGATAGAATGAATGTTATGGCTACTGACCCAGATAGCACACAGGGAAAAAATGTAATTCAACTGGAAAAAACATTCAAACAGACAGACAACTCTAATTATGCCACCAATTTTTTTGAGAAAAAAATGTAACCATCTATACCACTGCCTCCTATGCATAGAAATTCAATTACTTTACAGTTGATCTGTAATATCCATCTGAAATCAGCCCTGCTATGGACTGACTACAGTCACATCCACATTTCTGAGAGGGTTCTAACTGTAAGGAGATCGATCATTTGATGGAACATAATGTATTGCTCCTTCCTATTAATCATTGCAGATTACCTTTGACAATGTGCTGAAGTCAGCAAATCCATCTCCAAATGATTCATTTCCAAAAACAGAAGCAAAAGGGTCTGTGGCTAAAGGAGTAAAGAAAATCAGGGTGAGATACCACATTCCATGTCCTTTCTTTGTTCGCTAACAGTCAGAACAATAATTATAAGTTTATGATTGACGTCTATACAGACCAGGTATACACTCCAAGTCCCGTATGGTGTATTCCTTTGTACAAATCAGCTGTAAATGACCCAAGAGCAAAACCAGGTCTACTGAAGGTAAGGTGTGTAAGTTCTGGAACACATGTCAAACAAGCAGCTCCTATGAACTTCACTCTATTGCTGTTTGCTTGCTTTGAGGAAAGTACAGCCCAGGATGGCATGTGACTTTTTTCTCTGTCAGCCTCTCAAGTGCCAAGATCACATTCATGTGACACAGCGTGACCAAATCACCCTAATAACGGTACCAAGAAGTTTAAAGGGCCACTAGTTGCCCATTTCACACACCATTCAAGTCTCATTTCAAATTCTACTTCTTCCACAAACCTTAGACTAGCCCAGGGGTTTTCCAAAGCAAGAAGTGAGTTCTTCATTCTCTACAGCAGTAACTGTATTCTACTTTGTTCCACAGTTATCTGTAATGGATAAGTAGTTTGTGGCATAAGTAGCTTGAATTTGTCACATATTTTTCTCTGGTCCAAGCCAACTGTCACAGGCACAGATCTGAGTGTGTATTCTGGGGGAGGGGAGGCACACCTGCTCAAGTTTCCAGGACAGATTTGCGCTAAGACCCTGTGGCTAAAAATAAAAAGAAATGGCCAGTCGTGGTGACACACACCTTTAATCCCAGCACTCAAGAGGCAGAAGCAGGTGGATCTCTGTGAGTTCAAGGCCAGCCTGGACTACAGAGTGAGTTCCAGGACAGTCAGGGCCAAACAGAGAAACCCTGTCTCAAAAATTAAAATGAATAAATAAAATAAAATGAAAAGAATCAGTTTATTAAGAAAAGGAAGGCCAGGCGGTAGTGGCGCAGGCCTTTAATCCCAGCACTCGGGAGGCAGAGGCAGGTGGATCTCTCTGAGTTTGAGGCCAGCCTGGGCTACAGAATGAGTTCCATGACAGGCACCAAAACTACACGGAGAAACCCTGTCTCAAAAAACCAAAAGAAAAAAAGAAAAAAAAAAAAAAGGAGTGCCCTATAAATGGGAGTAGGCTGGAGAATGGCATATGCTGTGGTGATGTTTTATTTGTGTTTTAATAAATAAAGTTCGCCTGGAGATCAGAGGAATAGCAAGCCATTTTAAGTAAACAAAGAAGTCAGGCAGTGGTAGCACACGCCCTTAATCCTATCCCTTAGCAGGCAAGATTTCTGTGTGTTCAAGGCCACACTAAGGAACAGAGCCAAGAGTGGTGACACACGCTTTTGATCCCAGTACCAACCATAGAGACCCGAAGGTGTCTATGACAGAAAGTGACAGAGCTGTGTAGGAAGAGGAAGTGAGGTAGCTGGGCTAAGAGAGCCAATGAGAGGGGAGAACAGCAAGGCAATAAAGGCATGGGTAGACAGGAAGTAACTCACATTTGGAAGCTGCAGAGTTGGTGTGGTAAGGTTAGCTGTGGCTTTCCCCATTTCTTTGATCTTTCTCTAAGGCTTTCACCCCTATATTTGGCTCCACGTTTTTTATTTAATAAGACCATTTTAAAAATTTATCTACCATATGCTAAAAAGACAGGCACCTTCGTTTTTTTAAGATGTTTTATTTTATTTTTTTTTTTTTTTTTGGTTTTTCGAGATAGGGTTTCTCTGTGTAGCTTTGTGCCTTTTCTGGAACTCACTCTATAGCCCAGGCTGGCCTCGAACTCACAGAGATCTGCCTGGCTCTGCCTCCCGAGTGCTGGGATTAAAGGCGTGCGCCACCACCACCCAGCAAGATGTTTTATGTGTACGTTTTGTGTGCATGTATGTATACATACTATGTGTGTGCCTGGTGCCTTTGGAAGCTGGAAGAGAGTATCAGATCCCCTAACTGCAGTTCCAGATGGCTGTGAGCTGCCACGTGAGTGCTGGAAACTGAATCTGGGTCCTCTGAAGAGCAGCCAATGCTCCTGATAGCTGAGCTATGTGTTCAGCTCCATGGCACCTTATTTTTGTTTGCTTTGCTACCAAGGCAGTAAAGCAGCGATAGTGAAACGGATGTGGTAAATGAGAGAGGCAGACACCTAGAAAACAGTTCTTTCCATATTTATCAAAACTCTGATTCTGAAAAGGACACTGATATGTTTGTTAATCATAGGAAACCACAGGTTTAACCAGAAAAGACCCGTTTCATTGGTGCACTATCTCTGAGCCCATAACTGGGGAGACTTTCAGCGGAGGTTCAGTGTCAGGCCGCTTTCCTTTCCTCCTGGTGCGGGGCTGCTAAGGCAGAGTCAGCCCCGTTCTCTTAACCATGCTGAAGGGTGGCAGAAAGCGCTACAGGCTCACTCTCTGGAAGGAACGGATCATGATGTGCCATGCCTTCTCTGTCTTTTCCCTCACAGCCTTCTTACAAGTTACAGAACTTGCCGGGCGGTGGTGGCGCACGCCTTTAATCCCAGCACTCGGGAGGCAGAGGCAGGCGGATCTCTGTGAGTTCGAGGCCAGCCTGGTCTCCCAAGCGAGTTCCAGGAAAGGCGCAAAGCTACACAGAGAAACCCTGTCTCAAAAAACCAAAAAAAAAAAAAAAACAAGTTACAGAACTTGTAGCAACAGAGCTGACTTAGGCCAAGATTGAAATACTGTAAAGTATAATTTAAAAAATATTAATTAAAAAAACCAAGATAATTCTACATGAAGATATGTAAAAAAACCAAGATAATTCTCCACAAAAAATATGTAGTTGCTACAGCGTTTTTCTACTAGACACTGAGGACATGTAACTAGATAAATGACAGAATATGCTTTCCAAACTAGAGAATTAAGACTTTGATGTTGGTTGATATGAAGCACAGGTCTGCCTAGAACCTGGAAGGATTCAGTTCAGACCATGCAAGGCACACGCTGGAGGCAGTCTCAGACACTCCTGGAGGGGAAGCTGGTAGGCAGCACAGAGGCCATGAGCAGTAGATCAGGCCTTCAATGCAAAGGTGAACTCACTAGCACCCTCACTTCCACAACAATAAAGGTAATGTATTGGGGAAAAATGTATAAAAGCGTGATTAAAAAAATCATCTGTGATCTTATTATCAGAAATTACTTGTAAATACTTTAGCACACAACTTCAACCATCTTTTTTTCCTGTTATACTACTATGGTTTTCTGTAAAGATGGAAACAATACAGTTATATTGCAGGTATACAACTTTTTTTTTTTTTTTAAAGATTTATTGATTTATTATGTATACAGCATGTATGACTGCAGGCCAGAAGAGGGCACCAGATCTCATTACAGATGGTTGTGAGCCACCATGTGGTTGCTGGGAATTGAACTCAGGACCTCTAGAAGAGCAGTCAGTGCTCTAAACCTCTGAGCCACCTCTCCAGCCCCCGCAGGTATACAACTTTTAACTGCCCCCACCCCCACTCCTGCTTAATTACAATTCTTATCAGCACCTGACATACACTTGCTTCCTACCTTTCCATGCAAGTTCTCTGACACCAGGAACTTGGATTTAGTCAATATTTTCTCCTCAAGAACAGACAAGGTCTGTCGAGTAGAAGGCACTGGTATTTGTTGAAAGGATTGCAAAGACAGGGAACAGAAGTCATGTGCTTATTAAGGATTCTCTGAATAGATGTAACAGTTCTTAGCATAACCAGCTGGCCCACAAGGAAGAAAGGAACAAATAAAAGTTCCCCTAAAGATTGTGTTGGAGAGATTGTTCAGTGGTTAAGAGGACAGACTGCTCTTGTAGAGGATTCATGTTCTGTTCCCAGCACCCACAGTGGGCGGCTCACAACTGCCTGTAAATCCACCTCCAGGAGATCCAGTGCTGTCTTCTGGCCTCCATGAGTATCTACACTCACAAGCACATACCTACACACAGAAACATAATTAAAAAAAAAAAAAAAAAAACCTAAATAAAAAAGCTCCCCCAAAGAATAGCTGCTTACAAAAGAATCTTAAGATGAAGAATTCTCCCTCACCTCTACACCCTTTAAATATAAGATTATCAAGTTCAACCTCACACAGTCTTCAAGAGATACCCTGAATAAGATACATCTGCAAAGAAACATTGGTATCTTAAAGACCACAGCTTTAATTAGTACCTGGAAAGACACTGTATTTCTTCAATCTAGGGTTAGTAAAGTATTTCTCTTCTCTTCTCCTCTCTCTCTGGCACCAAAACTAATCTCCTCTAAGGTACAAAAATAATGCTTACAAGTGAGAAGAGCATATATAGACACAGGTCCTGGATTGGCTCTTCCTTCCTACTTTTCTTCCAGAGTGTACAGTGTCTGTCCACCAGGAGCAAGCAAGTGCTGAGAAGAACTCAAGCACTTAATGTACTTTCACCTTTGTCGTAACAACTACATTTTAGCGGTAAGAGTGCAATGATTTTTCTAACTAATATAAATTAAATATATATATGTATATAATAAATATAAATTTACTCATTTTAAAGACAGATTTTTGAAAGTCCACAATTCTAAATGTGATTAATATCCAGCATTAGAGTAACTCGTTTGTTCCATATCTGCTTTTTATTACTCACTCTTGCTAATCATGCTGGGGAGTTAATATCCAATCCCCTGAAATTCAGTCATATTGAATCTTATTACCATTTGTCCAATATAAGAGATTCAATTTGTTAAGACATTTGTAAGACATTTGTTGGACAAATGTTATGCAGACACTAAGAGACCATGGATGCCAACCTAGACTATTATACCCAGCAAAACTCGCAATCACCATAGGCGGAGTAAACAAAATATTCCATGATAAAACCAGATTTAATCAATACCTATCCACAAACCCAGCCTTACAGAAAGCACTAGAAGGAAAAATCCAATCTAAAGAAGCTAAACACACCCATGAAAACTCAGGCAATAGATAAACCCACACCAACATCTGAAGAAATAGAAGGGACAAATTCCTCCCTAGAAAATGCATGACCTGTGAAAGCTGCTAAGAGTTTGAGGCAGATTCAGGGAGAAAGAAAGCCCCTACCTCCAAAGGCAGCTAGCAGAGGAGCAGAGCAGCCTGGGATGTCTGGGGCTCTGCATCTGGGAGGAAGGGACCGTGCAGGGTGAGAGTGGAATCAGTGGGAGAGGGGTTTCTCTGAAGGAGCTGTGGAAGGGCTGCTGTGGGTATTGACTATAAGCTGTAAACTTTAGAAATGATGTACGTACTTTCTGTCTAGTTAAGAGAATCTTTCTAATAGAGATAGTGATAATAATTAAGAGTAAGAAGTAGAAAAAGATGAAAATAAGATATATGAGTTTGTAAAAATTCTGTCTTGTTAGACCTGTGTTAAGAAATCTTTAGGTGTTTACTAAGTTAAATATATGCTAATGGTAGCCCTATATAAGTTTGTAAAATAGATCCATAGAGTTCCTTTAAAAATATAAGCTTGCAAGAAGAATCTAAGGTAGTCCTAAAACATACAGTAATAAGCTTGTAAGAGGTAAAGATACTAGTTGTAAATGTAAGTTTAAATAAGAATTAAGAAGATGGAATGAATATAAGAAGTATATAAGAAGTAATAAGAAATATATCTGCTAAAGTAGTTCCCCACAGCTGAGATCTGTCGAAAATCAATGCAATACAGATGGAAATGGGGGGGGGGGTTGGGGGGAGGGGGGCGGGGTGGGAGGGGGGAGAACGGGGGAATCTATGGCTGATGTGTAAAGTTGAATATGTGTAAAGTTGAATATATTGTAAAATAAAATAAAATAAATTCAAAAAAAAAAAGACATTTGTACTAATCTCTCTATATCATAAACTACTTGGTCACATCAACAACCTGTGAAAATGACACATCCTACTAGCCACATGACATTAAAGTATTCGTGTTTGAATTTACTTTTTTCTAATTTCCCATGCTCCCAAGCAGAAGCTAGCCTACTCATCTGTCTTATTCCTAATGAAGAGTGGAAACAAAACAGTTACTTCTTTGAAAATGTTTTAAGATTCCATCAGACTTAGGACTGAATCTAGCCAACTGGTTTACCTTCCATAAACTGTGTAACCTTGATCAAGTTAGTTATTAATATTCTGGAACTTAGTTTCCTCGCACTTACGATTCTCTCTGTATTTTAACAGAACCTCTTTATATTAAAAACAATTTTCATTACTTATTTGAAACCATTCATCTTTAAACTTGGGCCAAGATCTTAAAGAGTACACGCCAAACAACACTTTATAGGCTGAACACCAGGGTTGAGAAAAAGAGGCGCTCACAAGAAAGTAAAATATACTAGAGAATATTGATGTGGGCTTCTTTTTAAGATTTATTTTATGTATATGAGTGTTTTGCCTACATGTACACATGTGTATCACATGTGCACTGGAGTCCATGGAGGTCAGAAGAGGGCACTGGATCCCTTGGACCTGGAAATAAGGACTGTTGTGAGCCACTATGTAGGCTTTGGACCCGAATGTGGCTCCTCCGCAAGAGCAGCAAACGCTCTTAACTCCTGAGCCATCTTTCCAGCCATCTTTCTAGCCACCTCTTTTTTTTTTTTCTCCAAAAACGAAACGACAAAAACAAAACAAAACAAAAAACAGGTTATTTTGTAGTCCAGGCTGGTCTGAAATTCACTATGTAGTTCATATTATGTAGCTCAGGCTGGCCATGAACTTACAGCAATTCTACTCACCCTCCTGAGAACTAGGACTTTAAAGTATTATCACCACACCTGGCTAACTTTTAATCGTTTTTTTTTCTTTCTTGTATCTGTGTGCACCTGTGTGTGCATGGGTATATGTGTGGCTTGGGCACATGAATGCTCGTGGCAAGGTCAGGGCAGAACATTGGATGTTTTCCTTTATTGTTTCCTACCTTATTGCCTTGAGACAAGCCTCTCACTGAACCAGAAGCTCGTCATTTTGAACAGGCTACTTGGGCAGTGAGCAAGTGAGCTGTCAGTGTTCCCCTGTCTCTGCTCCCAAGTGCTGAGGTTACAGGCAAGTGCAGCCATCTCTAGCTTTTTATGTAGGTGCTGGGGATTCAAACTCAGGTCCAAATGCTGGCACAGCAAGTGCTCTTACTCGGTTATCTTTCCAGCCCAACACTGCACTGTATAAAGCAAAAGTTTCTTATTGGTTTTACTGACTTTGAACATAGTACATATTCTAGAAAAACCTTTTTTTTTTTTTTTT
>CABHPP010121758.1:34160-49293 GCA_902168425.1 Peromyscus attwateri | reverse complement strand
ATTTATTTATTTATTTATTTATTTATTTATTTATTTATTTATTTATTTATTTATTATGTATACAGTATGCCTGTGTGTCAGAAGAGGGCACCAGATCTCACTATTGATGGTTGTGAGCCACCATGTGGTTGCTAAGAATTGAACTCAGGACCTCTGGACGAGCAGCCAGTGCTCTTAACCTCTGAGCCATCTCTCCAGCCCGAAAAATCTTTAAGGTGAATGATAAACAAGATAATGAGTAAGGAAAGTTAAAAGCGACACACAAATACTTGCTGCTGTTATTACTAGTATGATATAAATGGACATGATTACACATTAATTTAAAAGTTATAATTAATAGGGCGAGAATGTTTAGAGAAGAAAATCTTAAAGAAAAGGCAATGATCATCAGCATTAATAAAACTGGCAAATGTCTTTACCTGAATCACTGGCTGCAACAACAACTGTTCCACCGGGAGCAAATGGGTCATTGTGCTTCCAAGTTTCTACCTAAAGAAATGGTACAAATCTATGACTGAGAGGCAACAGTCCATAGCTGAACTTCACTGTCAAACCTAAGAAAAATACTTTACAAAATTCTGGATTAGAAAATACAAACATCTGGAATAGAGTTTCCTTTTCCTTATAAGTAGTCTCACTGAATGAAAATAACCACTCTCTTTGATTGCAAAGTATTTATTTTAAAAAGTATGAGGCATATGTATAATTTAACAAGTTAAGGTCCGAAATCATCTCCCAGGAAGGTCCCATCACTCAGCAGGCTTCATGTGCCTCTCAAAAACCATAATCCCAGCCCTCTTCTGCAGGTCACTTTTGGTAGTACTGGGACAGAACCTAGTGCTCACACATGCTAACTAGGCACTCTCCCACTGAGCTGTATTCCCCAGCCCTGCAGAGGTGACTTCTGCTTTAGAAGTGCATATGTCAACTTTAGTGTGAAATGACTTAGGCTCACAGAAGAGTTTTAAAGACAGCACAAAGTTCCCATATGTACCTCTAGCTGCCTCTAATAGTAATATTTCATGTAATCATGATTTCACACCAGTAAAAACCTAAGTTACAATTACAGGCTTTATTTAGACTTCAATGGTTTTTTCAGTACTGTCCCCTTTTTACTCCAAATACTACCATTTTTTAACTACTGTCTAACAATAAATGTAGCAGGGCACGGTGTCGCAGGCCTTTAATCCCAGCATTTAGGAGGTAGAGACAGGTGGCTCTGTGAATCTGAGGCCAGCCTGGTCTACACAGTGAGCTACAGGACCGCCGGGACTAGAGAGAGACACTGTATCATAAAACAAAACAAAATAAAAATCTAGAACCCTGCCCTTCAGAGGAACATATACACACACACACCCAAGGAGAGAGGAGGAAGTACCGCCTTTACAGATACAGTTTCCGTTCTATTTCTTCATCAAACAGTGCAACCACTCAAACACGGGATGAGACAGCGTACAGCCCAGAAAATAATAATGGTCACACCAGGCGTGGCAGCCCATGCTTTTAATCCCAGGACTCAGGAGGCAGAGGCAATCGGATCTCTGTGAGTTCAAGGTTACCCTGGTCTACAGAGTAAATTCTAAAACAGCAGGACCATACAGGGAAACCCTGTCTTGGGGGGAGTGGGGAGAAGTACTATCAATCTGACCTCTGTTAACCTCCCTTTTATTACATTATTTTTCTGTTCCTATTTCTTATCTGACATAGCCCAGGATGGCCTCAAACTCACTAACAGTTGAGGATGACCTTGAACTCCTAATCCTCTTGCCTCCACCTCCTAAATATTGGAATTACAGGCCTATAAGACATCTGGCTCATTATTCTTTTAAGGAAGTAATCTTCACCTAAGAATAATAGATGATAAAACAGTTGTGTGAAATGCCTGTCAATTAATTGTGTCTTTCTAGGTTCAGTTTACTTACAGAAATAGATTGCTGCTTCACAAAGTCTCCAAATAAAAAATAAGCAAAATATTTCATTGTATTATTCTATTTTGAGTATTTCTAAATATTCAGAGCATAATTTTCTTGAATTTATTTTTATTTTATGTGTGTGGGTGTTTGGGCTGCATGTATGTACACCTACTGTGTGTGTATGTTTGTTCATGCACATGCACATGCTGGTCTGGTGCCTGTGGAGGCCAGAAGAGGGTGTCAGATTTTCTGAAACTGGAGTTACAGACAGTTGTGAGCTGCTGGTGGGGGTGGGGAATTGAACCCAAGTCTGTTACCTGCTGAGCTACCACCTCAGCCCCTACAGACACAAACACCTGGGGCATATTAAAGTAACATGATTTATTTTTCAAGATTTATTGGGTTTTGTTTTTTTTTTTTTTTTGAGACAGGGTTTCTCTGTGTAGCTCTGGCTTTCTCTTTGCAGACCAGGCTGGCCTTGAACTCAGAGATTCACCTGCCTTCCCAGTGTTGGGATTAAAGATGTGTGACATCACTGCCCAACTATAAAACATGAATTTATTTTTCTAAAATATTAGTGCTCTCCCTTTAAGTAATTTCTATTCCTTCAATACAACAGATATTTATAAAAAGTTTTACTTAAGACAGGCTTTTGGATTTCCATTCCAGTCACTTATATTTAATATCAACAATGGGATAAGGATGGACTTCATTTTTGGACACTATAATCATCCTAGTCAACTCCAACGGGTGATCAAAATTGAAACATTACATTAGACAAAAACTTGGATGGGTGGAAGCCAGACAAATTTCATATGGACCATTAAAAACAATCAAAACGCAGGTTCTATCGCTATATATTCAAGAAATTTTCTTAGGATACTTGTTTATCCATCTGAACAGCTTTTAACCCGTCACTTACCGATGTATTACTGCTATTGCTGGAGGCACTGAAAGGATCAGTGCTGGAAGTGGTAAAAGGGTCAGTGGAAGACTGCTTAAAGAAGCAGTCAGATGCAAACGGATCTGAACCTTTGAAAGGATCACCACCAAACGGATCTAAAGAGAAAAGAAGGAACAAATGCAAAAAGCTGAGAACCTACTGTAATTCCCTACTGCCTATAAGCGTTATCACTACCTCAATTAAAAGACACTTGGAGGCCTTCCCTATGAGCCACTGTGAGGTCAGGCTGGGTCTGTCCACCTTTTGGACTCGAAAAGCCCAAACCACTCCTTTTCGCTTCTCTCTTGTCCCTTTCCGATGCTGGCCAGAGTCTAAGTTTGCATCTTCTGGCACTTGGAGCTCTCTTTCTAAAGCTCCTGTCCTCACAGTGCAGCTGCTTGTCCATCACATGGCTGACCTCCATGCCAGCTCAATGACAACACTGTTTTTCCCTTCTCTTCTCCATTCCCTTCCTCTAAGCAACTTGAGATTTACAGCTTGCCTGTCCTGGTGTTTTTCTTTTAAACTCAATAAAACTGTCCTCTTTGTATAGACTTTGATTTTCAAAAACTAAAATCACTTGAAATTCCTGCAAAATCCCACTTTCCCTTTTTTATTTCTGATTCTACTGTACTTTTGAGGAAATAGAGCTTTTTACCTACTAAACTTTTTGGTTAGCATAAAATTTTAAGGGATCCAATCTTAAGTCCCTTTGTCCAATGCTTACAAAAGAAACAACAAAAAAATTTAAGATACATTCCTTTCTCTGAGTTCAAGGCTAATACCTTGAAACACATTTGGGAAGCAAAATAAATAGGAAACAAGATTTCCTTTATTCTAGGGAAGAATCTCAGAAAAACAATTATCTCAAATTTAGTAATTCTTCAATTCCCCCTATTCATATGAACAGTCTAAAATCGTAGGATAGTAAAATTATATTCTAGCCCTGCAGTCTTGTAGTAGTGTACAGACTCATACTGATTTAACTTTTAGCTAATATGGAGAAATTAGAATCTATTCCTTTTAGATTAAAGTTTTAATTATGTGTAAGTGTATGAGCGCAGTGCTTTCAGAGATCAGAGGTACTGGTTCCCCTCAGCTAGAGTTATATGCAGTTGTGAGACACCCTCCGTGTTGTTGGTAATCAAACTCTGGTCCTCTGCAAGAGCAGTACACAGTACTTAACCACTGAGCCATCTCTCTAACCCCACCATCAATGCTAATTTTAAGCAACATTTCCATTGTTAATTTTTTAAAAAGTGAGGCTTGAGTTGGAAGTGTATACAGCCCTTGCCTAGCATGCACAAAGCCCTGGGTTTAACCCCAACACACACACACACTTCTTAAGCAAATTCACAAGGCTCTAATCACTCTCTAAAAACGCCAGAATATTTTAGTACCTTACACTGGCTTTAGAGCAGTTTTTTTTTTTTTTGGTTTTTTCGAGACAGGGTTTCTCTGTGTAGCTTTGCGCCTTTCCTGGAGCTCACTTGGTAGCCCAGGCTGGCCTCGAACTCACAGAGATCCGCCTGGCTCTGCCTCCCGAGTGCTGGGATTAAAGGCGTGCGCCACCAACGCCCGGCCGAGCAGTTTTAAAACTAAAAAGCAGTTCTTCTCCTAGAACTACCCAAGCTGTGTGTACTTGTGGTGATATTTTATTTGTGCTGAAATGTGGTGATACTTTATTTGTGCTTTAATAAATAAAGTTTGCCTAGAGATCAGAGGAAAAAGATCAGCCATTAAAAATAAACAAAGAAGTCAGGCAACGGTAACACATGCCCTTAATCCTATCACTTAGCAGGCAAGATCTCTGTGTGTTCAAGGCCACACTGGAAACAGAGCCAGGTGTGGTGGCACACACCTTAATTCCAACACTAGTTAACCAGGGAGGCCTGGAGGTCTGTACAGACAGACAGAAAGTGACAGAGCTGTGTAGAAAGAGGAAGTGAGGTACCTAGGCTAAGAGAGCCAATTAGAGGGCAGAACAGCAAGGCAATAAAGGCGTGGGTAGACAAGAAGTAACTCGCATTTGGAAGCTGCAGAGTTGGTTAGGTAAGGTTGGCTGTGGCTTTCCCTATTTCCCTGATCTCTCTAAGGCTTTGACCTCTACATTTGGCTCCATGTTTTTTATTTAATAAGACCATTTAGAAATTCATCCACATGTACTCATTTCTAAATACAATATAAGGTTATAATTAAGCAGAACAGAATTAAAGTGAAGAAGAAACTAAAAAAAAAAAAAATACTGACCAATTTTTCCAAAAGGATCATCCTTGAAAGGATCACCTGTGACAAAAGAAGTAAACAAAAATTAAAATATAGTCAGTTGGTGGTGGCGCATCTCAGCATCTAGGGAGGCAGAGGCAGGCAGATTTCTGGGAGTTTGAGGACAGCCTGGTCTATAGAGTTAGCTCCAGGATAGCCAGGGCTACACAGAGAAACCCTGTCTTGAAAAACAAAAAAATACATACATAAAAAAAACTATTATGTATTATTGTGGAAGAGAATGTTTTTAGAACAAAAGGAAAGTTCCTTAAATTAAACAATAACTTAATAGTTTCAATAATTCTACTTCAAAGTAAATAAAATTATGTTATTCACCTTAGGAAAGATTTAAAATGATAAAAAAGTAAATGATGCACTCAACATACTTCCTAAAAAGGCAAATTAGAACTATGGTGGTTTGAATGAGAAATGTCCCCCCAGTCTCTGGCATTGATCACCTGGCTCCCAGCTGGTGTCACTGGGGAGGTTTAGGTTAGGTGTGGCCTCGTTGGAGGAAGTGTGCCCCAGCAGGCAAGCTCTGAGAGCTCAAAGACCCTGAAGCTCTCTGCTTCCTGCTCTGGCTGCCATGCCTGCTGCCACGCTGTGCCCGCCATTATAGCCTCTGACCGTCTGGAGCTGTAAACCCAAATCAACTTCTTCTTCCGTAAGCTGCCTCGTCATGGTGTTTATCACAGCAACAGAAGAGTAACTAATATGAGAACCAAATATAGTTACCCTTGACTGAAAGAGGTTACAGGGGAAGAGAGACACCAAGTAAAATTACCAACAAACTCTCTACTCTTCATAAGGCTACTGGGTAGATATTACCTCAGTACTTCATGAAATAAAGAAGGACTAAGGCAACACAACAACAAAACAAAAACAAACAAACAAAAACCCTCAAATTGAAGAAGCCAGAGGCAAACTCTCAAAGTTAAGGCCACTTGAATTTTGACAAGAGTATCACAAACACATGAGGAGGAAAGGGTGAAATGATAGTCCTCTCTACAAATGGTGTTTGGGGGCTGGGGATGTAGCTAGATTAGCTGAGTCTTTTCCTAGTAGAACAAAGGCCTGAGCTTCACTCTCACCGGGGGTTTGACTAACGCTGAAAATCTTTCTATATGCTTACTGGTTATCTACATATATATTTTGGAGAAATAGTTATTTAAATAATTATGTCCATTTTAAAATTAGGTTGGGTTGAGGTGGGGAAGAGTGCTACACTGTCCTAAAATTAGATTGTTGTGATGATTATAAAACTGTAAATGTTCTGAATCTATGACTGACTGACTGGCCTATAGTTTCTAAGGATCAAACCAAGGCATTAGACCTGCTAGAAAAGTACTCTACTACTGAGCCACAACCTATATTTTAAGTGCAAAACTTATGTTTATTTTTGACACTTTGTACATTTCAAAAAGTTGTTTTGTGCTTGTTTATTTTAGGGTTTGTTTATTTAAAGAGTTCAAATATTTAGGCTCTTTATTTCTGCCATGACTACTGGGTAAGTTATTTTGCCTGTGCGCCTTAGTTTCATCTGTTTTTTCTTATCTGTATAAACTTTTCTTTTAGGTGTATAAGTATGTTGTCCGCATGTCTATCCACCATGTGCATGTTTGGTGCCCATGGAAGATAAAAGAGGGCATCAGATCCTCTGGAACTGGAGTTAACGATGGCTGTGAGCTGCCCCATGGATGCTGGGGACTGAATCCAGGTCCTCTACAAGAGCAGCCAGTGTTCTTTATTGCTGAACCATCTTTCCAGCCCCTTGTTTGAGGCTAGGTCTCACTATGCAGCCCTGGTTGGAACTAACTATGTAAAGCAGACTGGCCTCAATCCTGTGGGATCCTCACACCTCTGCTTATCAAGTACTGGAAATACAAGCATATGATACCAAGCACACTTTCACAAGATCGTTCTGGAAATAAAATACAATTCAAAAGACCTTTGACACAAGGAATACTTAACATAGTTTACAATGTCATGATATATTTTAATTTAGTCAGTTATGTTTCTATTTTATTTATTTTTATTTATTGTATTTGAGTCACAGTTTTTCTGTGTAGCCCTAACTGTCCTAGAACTCACTCTGTAGACCAGGCTGTCCTCGAACAGAGAGTTCTGCCTCCCAAGTGCTGGGATTAAAGGAGTTCCCCATAATGCTGGCCAGAGTTACGTTTCTAAAATTAGAACTATCTTAAGGTGAGAGAATCAGACCCTGAATCCTAGTATAGCTCCCGCTGTCATTGTAGTTCAGTTTGTTTTTAAGATAACAGTCTCACTGTGTAGCCCTGCCTATGTAGACTAGGCTGTCTTTGAACTCAAGAGAGCCACCTACCTCTGCCTCTTTGAGTACTAGGACTAAAGGTTTGTGTCACCACACACAGCAGCTTCTAATGACTCAAAATTACAGTGCTGACTTTCTTTCTTTCCTCCTCTTCCTCTTTTTTAAGTTCCTGGGCAGTTTGTTCTATAGCCCAGGCTAAAGTCAAATTTGTAAAGTGTTAGGATTACAGCAGTACGATCCCATGACTGAGTTGCTGTTGGCATTTTACTAATTATTAGCTAAATAATGTGATTCATGAGTGTGCAACCTCTACCACTGGACTCTAACATTCTCTCTCCTGTGGCTTCTACTATGAAGAAGAAACATTCTCTCATCAGAGAATTCTACAGTATAATGCAGAGGTTAAATACTAGCAAATGTAAGGATAGAAACCCGTATTTTCAGCTTTACTTATGTTGTAAAAAAAATGCTTTTCAAAACTGAAGCCTTGGCCGGGCGTTGGTGGCGCACGCCTTTAATCCCAGCACTCGGGAGGCAGAGCCAGGCAGATCTCTGTGAGTTCGAGGCCAGCCTGGGCTACCAAGTGAGCTCCAGGAAAGGCGCAAAGCTACACAGAGAAACCCTGTCTCGAAAAACCAAAAAAAAAAAAAAAAAAAAACTGAAGCCTCAATACTTATATAGTTTATACATCAGAAAGTGTTATTCTGGATACACTTACGAAAGAAAGAAAGATACTTACTGCCAACAAAAGGATCGGACTGGAAGAAATCCAAGTTTGGATCTGCAACTGGATCTGTCAGTGAACTTGATTCTATATTAAATGGATCCTCCTAGAAATATTTTTTAATTAAAATAGACATTTTAGTAACCAAACATTTAAAAGATAATACTTCAAATGGCCCACATTTAGATCATACACAAACTTTGAAAAACCAGTAAATATTCTTGCAGCTACAAAGAACATTGAAGACATGTGTGACAAGAACAACTGAATGCATAATTATCTTCACCTCTTTGGAGTGCTTGTCATCATCCAATCTGGGACTAACTTTCTCATTACCAGCTGCAGTCACAACTTCGTTTTCATCAGAAGGTGCTATTTCAGGACTACTTCTCACCTACCAAAATACAAATGTGAGTATGAAGGACTAAATATCTTTTGTCTCAGGCTGGTGAGGTGGCTTGGTGGGTAAAGGCATTTGCTTGTAAGCCCAACAACCTGAGTTCAATCTCCAGGACCCACTTAGAGGAAGTGAAAACCAACTCCTGCTAGTTTTCTTCTGGATTCCACAGGAACATTGTGGCATGTCAATATCCACCACCACCCCAGAACTGGGCAAGTCACCCATCCCCACCCCACACACACAGGGTTTCTCTGCGTAGTTTTGGGTCCTGGATCTCCTCTGTAGACCAGGCTGGCCTTGAACTCACAGAGATCCGCCTGCCTCTGCCTCCCTAGTGCTGGGATTAAAGGCGTGTGTGTCACTGCTGGCCAGGAGTGGGTAAGATTATTTTAACAACATTTTTTTCTGAGTGAGAGAGTGAAGAGTGAGTGAGTGAGAGACAGAGACAGAGACAGAGACAGACAGACAGACAGACAGACCCGACTGGCCTGGAACTCACTATGTAAACCAGACTGACCTCAAACTGAAAGAGATTTACTGTGACTTCTGAGTGCTGGGATTTAAAGATGTGTACTACCATGCCTGGCTAAAAACATTTTTTAAACTGTTTGTATAGGGGTGTTTTAAAATTTATTTTGGTATTGGGGATCAAACCCAGGGCCTCTTGTATGGTATGAAAACTATTTGCCACTGTGCTATATGCCTAGTCCCTTAAAAAACCTTTTCACGCCGGGCGGTGGTGGCGCACGCCTTTAATCCCAGCACTCGGGAGGCAGAGCCAGGCGGATCTCTGTGAGTTCGAGGCCAGCCTGGTCTCCCAAGCGAGTTCCAGGAAAGGCGCAAAGCTACACAGAGAAACCCTGTCTCGAAAAACCAAAAAAAAAAAAAAAAAAAAAAAAAAAAAAACCTTTTCACATCTACTACTAAGTGGTCAGCTCTGAACTCAAACACACACAAGTAACATTACATAGACCCTGCAGGTGGTATTTATATATTTAGGAATATATAATAATAAATGGGTAAAGAGTGCTTGGTACATAAGCATGAAGAACTAACGCAGTTCAGGTTTGGGGCACCCAAGTAAAATCTAGGCATGGTGGTTGTATAGCTTAACCCCAATGCTGGGGTGGCAGAGACAGGCAGACACCCCTGGTCTAGCTAAATACCAAGCTCCATTTTCAGTGAGGAGACCCTGTCTACACTGGGGGGCTGTTCAGTAGTGTGCTCACCTGTGGATGAGTGCAAGCACAGGTGAGCACACTACTGAACAGCCCCCCTCCAGACACATCAAATTAAAAGAGTTTAACGTCACCCTTAGCTACATATTAAGTTTGAGGCCACCCTGAGCTACTTAACACCCTATCATTTAAAAAAATTAATTTATTAATTAGAATAATTTGAACATTAGTTAAAATTGAAAAGTAGCTGGGTGTGGTGGTACACACCTTTAAACTCAGCACTAGGGAGGCAGAGGCAGGTGGATCCCTGAGCTCGAGGCCAGCCAGAGTGAGTTCCAGGACAGCCAGAGCTACACAGAAAAACTGTCTCAATAAACAAAACAACAAATAAACAAACAAAACAGAACAAAAAACCTGAAAAGAAAGAATTTCAATTGTTGGGGCTAAAGGGATAGCTCAGCAGTTAAGAACAACACTAGCTGTTCTTCCAGAGGACCCAAGTTTGATTCCCAACACCCACAACAGGCAGCTCAAATTGCCTGTTAATTCCAGCTCCAAAGGATCTGACACCCTCTTCTGGCTTCTGTGGGCATGCACAAACAGATGCATAAATAAAAATTAAAATACATCTTAAAAAATTGTTTTTCTTTATATTATACACAATGCTAACATAACTTAGATCTGGGGCTAGGGAGCTATCCTATTTGATAAAGCGCTTGTTGCTTAAGAATGAGGACCCAAATTTAGATCCCCAGCATCTATTCACTAAACCAAGCATGGTGGTGCCTGCTTGTAATCCCAAGACAGGGGAGGGGTAGCGAGACAGATACCTAGGGCTTGCTGGCCAGCCAGCCTAATCTAATCAGTGAGCCTCAGAGCTCAGTGAGACCCCATATGAAAAAAGGTGGACAGCATCTGAGAAATGACACTTTAAAGATGACCTCTAGCCTCTACATATATGCATAAGTATACACACACAAATTTTGATCTTCATCAATCTGTATGTGTGTGGGGGGGGGTTAATTATGAAGACTATGGAATAACTCACTGATGACTCCTGGTGTATGGGTTCAGACTCTATATTGTTCTGGCCTTCAGCATGTTCATTGAGGTTGGCTGTTTCACTGCTGCTGGTGCTGAGGCTACAATAATCTGTAGCACCATTTACCAGAATGCTTTGTGGGCTACTGGACCAATTTGATTGGTCGTTATGATTTTCCAGATCTTTCATTTCCATGAGTCTCATTTGCATCTGCCAATACAAAGTACAAATAGAAAACAATTTAATATTAGAAATATGTAACATACTAATAGGTATGCCCCTAGACTTACTCAAGGATGAGTTTGCTTTCTATTAAGAGAATCCTCTGGGAATGCAACATAACTTAAGGATTTCAATAATCTTTCCCAGTGAGTCTTCCTGCAATTTCAGCATGCATGTATTTGTTTTTATAAGTCTTGTGAAACTTCCAAGAATTCTGTCTCAGTATCTGAGAACTGGCAGTCTTTCAGGGTATAATTAGAAAAAGAAAGACCCAGGATACCAGAGGAAAAGATGGCCAAGTAACAGAGAGGATGAAGATTCAGCTGTAGGGGAGCTACAGGAAGTTAAAGAAGATAAGGGTAAGGCTAGCCAATACCCTGTGTTCTGGCACTATCTGTTAATGAGAAAGAAGAGCCCTAGAAAGTATCTTCTAAAAAAATACTAAGCCACACAAAGTCCATTAAACAAAGAATAAAGCTGTTTAGACTTCAACTATTCAAATGAAATCCACAGTGAGATACAAAAGGCAAAATTCAATAAATTATAATATATTAAATAACAGATTTTAATATATTTATTATATATAAAATTATATATATACTAAATAATATATAAAAAAAACAGAAACAAGAAAACTAAATGATTTCAATGAGCAAAGAAAAGATAATAGGTTCTGTCTTAGTGAGGGTTATCACAGCTGTGATGACACACCATGACCAGGGAGGAAAGGGTTTATTTGGCTTACACTTGAACAGCACTGCTTATCATGGAAGGAAATCAGGATAGGAACTGAAGCAGGTCAGGAACCTGGAGGCAGGAGCTGATGCAGAGGCCATGGAGGAGAGCTGCTTCCTGGCCTGCTCCTCATGGCTTGCTCCGCCTGCTTTCTTATACCAAGGCCCTCCGGCATGCTACTTGTTTCCACTTACTGAACTGATTTCCTGCTGGGATTCCTGCAGGTGCTGCTGAAGAGGTTCCAGCTGAGCCTTTCCTGACTCCACGCTTTCTTCCAATTGTGCTGTTTCTTGTTGTAGGCGACTTAGTTCTTCTCTAGCTTTTGACAGTTCTTCCTCATAAGTGGAGATCTGAGATTCTTGATTAGTTATTTCAGCTTTCAGGGAAGAGATCTATAAGTGGAGATGAATGAGAGGAAAGGGGATTAAATGAAGAGATGTCTAGTTTAGTGGTTTGGAATTTTTGATGTATTCTTTTGGTAGTGGAAGATAATGCAGAAGGGGCTAAAAGGAACATGGAGGCAAAAGTCTTGTGCAATCAAGATCTGGACAAAAAGCACCCCTCTAATTTCTACTACAGGGAAGAGTAACTCCTGATGACCATCCCTCTAACTCCGTCATAAAGCAACTGCAGACGAGACTGCCGCTAACAAGCAGGGAATGTTTTCTTTTAAACCAGAAAAGCAATGGAAGTGGAGACTCAGCCAGTAAGCAGCCAGGCTTTACCAGCTGGGCCTCCTCAGCACACTTTCTCCTGACTTCCTTGAGCTGTTCTTCCAGCTGGGCTTTCTGCTCATCCAGCTCATCAAGGAGTTCCTGCACCTGCTGCTTCTGGGCCTGTAGTTTTTGCAGATTAACACTCTCCCTTTGAACTTCATCTTGAAGATCCTGAAACACAAGAAAATGCACACATTTATCCCTTTGAGGGAATGGAGAGGTGAATTTTTAAGTCTATTTTAAGGGAAAACAAAATCTTGTTTTATTAGTATTTTTTATTGGGGGACTAAAGCTCTCAATTTTACATGCAGTCTTCAAGTAACCTCTTCCAGATTTGTGTGTCTAGTTTGCTTACTCAAATCTGTCCTTAGATGTCTGATTGACTTCTCCAGCATGTCGAAACAACTCATGCCATTTCCCCACATCTGCTTTAGCCTCTGTCTTCTGGTCAAAACCATGGCATCTCCTTCCGCTCTTCTCTCTCTCTCTCTCTCTCTCTGTTTTTTGAGAAAGGGTTTCTTGTGTAGTTTTGGTGTGTGTCCTGGAGCTCACTCTGTAGACCAGGCTGGCCTCGAACTCAGAGAGCCCCCTGGCTCTGCCTCTTGAGTGCTGGGTTTAAAGGCATGAGCCACCACTGCCCAGCCCCTTTCTCTTTTTGTCTCCAGCCTGCCAGCAAATCCTTTCCCCCAATGCTGGTGGAAGTCATTTTCATCTCTCAGATCGCTACCTTCCAATGAGGTATACTGCTTCCACTTAGCTACCTTTGCATGTATTTTTAGCACCTCAGCCACTAACAACAAACAAACAAACAAAACATTTTGTCAGCTGGGGGTGGTGGCATACACCTTTAATTCCAGCACTCCAAAAGTTGAGGCAGGAAGATCTCTGTTTGAGGCCAGCCTAGTGTGCTGGCTAGTTTTATGTCAACTTGACACAAGCTAAAGTCATCTGAGTGGAGGGAACCTCAATTGAGAAAATATCTTCATAATATCCAGCTGTAGGGCATTTTCTTAATTAGTTATTGATGTTGGAGGGCCCAGCCCATGGTGGGTGGTGCCATCCCTGGGCTAGTGGTCCTGAGTTCTATAAAGAAGGCAGACTGAGCAAGCCATGAGGGGCAGGCCAGTAAGCGGCTCTCCTCCATGGCCTCTGAATCAGCTTCTGCCTCCAGGATCCTGACCTGCCTGAGTTCCTGTCCTGACTTCCTTCCATGATGAACAGAGCTGTGGAAGTGTAAGCCAAATAAACCCTGTCCTCCCCAACTTCTGTTTGGTTATGGTGTGTCATCTCAGCAATAGAAACCCTAACTAAGACATCTATCTGGTCTACACAGTGACAAGGACAACCAGAACTACATAGAAAGACCTTGACTCATAAAAACAAAAACAAAACACTACCACTACCACCATCAATAACAAAAGCCCCATAAGGTCCTGGTTCAACTCCAGCACCAAAACCAAAAAGAACAACTCCAACTCATGTCGAACTCCCAATGTTCTGACTTAGGCAACAACGAAAAGGGTGGTCTCTGTGGTAGAGAACAGCGTTTGTCAGACCTTGAGTGAGTGTAGGAAGGAAGAGCTGAGGACACAGGAGGAATGAATCCTGATGTTCCACAGCAAAGCAGGATGGCTATGGTTCATGGCAATTAAACACTTCAAAGTAAGTGGCTAGGACTTTCAAAGTTACCAACACAAAAAATCATGCATGTCTGGGTAACAGTTTTGCCAATCATCTAATCGTTGCATTGTATAAACAGGCTGAAATGTTATACTGCGTCCTTAGACATATGTATAATTATTATGTGTCAGTTAAAATTAAGAAAAACAAACTTTTTCCTTTTTTAAGAACAGGTCTCATGTAATCCTTGTGTCAAATCCTATCACTTATCCACTTAAAATCTTTCAGAGTCTTCATCTCACTGAAAAAACAAAGTTGTCATGGGCTATTTGTACACGGTGTGAAGATATATTGCAGTAATTGGTGTAATAAAAAGCTGAATAGCCAATAGCTAGGCAGGAGGTGTAGGTGGGACTTCTTGGCAGAAAGAGAGAATGCTGGGAAGAAGAAAGGTGGGATACCAGCCCGAGGTGGAGGAAGCAGGATGGGCAGTACAAAGTAAAGGTAACTGAGCCACATAAAAGAACATCAAATAAAAGATATGGGTTCATCAAGTTATAAGAACTATTTAGGAACAAGCCCAAGCTAAGGCCGAGCTTTCATAATTAATAAGTCTCTGTGTCATTATTTGTGAGCTTGAGGCCCAAAGAAAAATCCATCTACACAGAGTCCTTAAGAACCTACATTACCTTGAATGCCAACCCATGCCAACTGTTCCTTCCTCTGCTAGGTTTTATTGCAGCCCTAACTGCTGCTGTGTTCTTCGAGCAAGCCAAACATGCAACCCTGCCATCTTCCCACGGTCTACTACCTTTTCTCCTAGGCATCTAAGCATTTGATCTCTTCCAAGGTTTTTTTTTTTGCTACTGTTATAGTGTCAATTTCTGACCAATACACCAACACCTCCCACTTCCACCCCAATATAGAGAATACAGTTTCTTTTCTTTCTTCTTCCTTCCTTTCTGTTGTTGTTGTTATTGTTGCTGTTTTTGGTGGTGGTGATGGTGGTGGTGGTGGTGGTGGTGGTGGGGTGGGGTGGTGTGTGTGTGTGTGTGTGTGTGTGTGTGTGTGTGTGTGTGTGTGTG
>CABHPP010121758.1:0-24370 GCA_902168425.1 Peromyscus attwateri | reverse complement strand
TTTATGTGTATTTTTATATAATTTTTATGCGCGTGCGTGCGTGCGTGCGTGTGCGTGTGCGTTCCTATGTATATGAGCGGAAAGATGTGTGCATTTTGGGGGGATGGGCCAAGGTAGATGTGCCTTCCCTGATCACTTTCCACCTTATATATATTGAGGCACAGTCTCTCATTTGCACCTAGATCTTGCAGATTTGGCTAGTCTACCTAGCAGCTTGCTCAGGGGATACTCCATCTCTGCCTCCCATACAGAGATTAGAGGCAGACCACCATACCTACCCAGCATTTATAATGCCCCCCAATATACTTGCTTCTATATTACCTAATAAGCCATCTCTGCAGCCCTCAAGCATTCTTAATATACTTTAAAAACTATTCAAGGCTCTGTACCACAATTAAAAGTGATATATTGAGCTTCTCAAGCAGCTTCCAATATATTATATGAATAAAGAAGTAATTTCCAGAAAAGGGGAAAGAAATTACCCTAATCATACATCCTTTACTTAGACTATCTCTATGCCCTACCCACTCCCACATGCTTGCATGTCCTGAGATCCACAGTACCAATGCTACAGACAGGAAGGGACAGAACTCCTAGCATTTGAAAGGCTGGTAGTTTTGATTCTGTGTACCTTCACATTGGACTCATCAAGAAAAATAAGGCTCAAACTAGGCTTTTAGATGTCCATAGTGGGTAACTGCAGAAACTTAACATGAAGTAGTCAAATGCAAGGGCAGTCAGGTTAAGAAAACCCGAGGCCACAATTTACTTCTATTTTTCCAGGCTCAGTTTTTATAGGGAGGATAAAGGGAACCATCTGTCTTAACTTTGATATGATGCCAAAAGTATCATGGACAGGATTAAGTCACTTTCTACATCCTTCCCAGATACATATTTATTGTCAATTTTCTGAATATAGCATCCATCATTTTCTAAAGCTAAAAATCATTAGAAACTAGAAAGCTTGTAAAAACTCACAAAACCGTATTTTTTCAGTCTTGGTTTTTCTTGTGAAACTCCTTTAGGTGCAATTTAAATTTAAAAATGTTAATACTAAGAAACTTAACTATTAATTTATATTACAAGTGAAGGGAAGCATGCTACTCTCATTAAATAATCAGTGAGGTGCCTAAATTTGAGAGTAAGAAAAACAAACCCCAGAAGACCTGGATTCTAATTCCAGCCTGCTATGAAACTGCCTTTCTAACAGAGGCCAAGTCTTATTCTTCATGTGTGAATGTTAGTATCATCATTATCTTGAGTTAGGATAGCAAAATACACATGATGGAAGATACAGGCTTTGAGTATTAGTTGTACTTAAACAATGTTGATGGAATACTTTTTAAACCTGTAAAAAGGACTTATGGTTACAAGGTAAGATCAGAAAACCCATCTAAGGGATGGAGCTGGAGCTAGAGCTCAGTTGTACAGAGCTTAAGACACAAGCATGAGGCAGGTGCCATCCCCACTAAGGGATGGGAAGGAAGGAGAGAGGGGATGGGATGGAGGGAGGGGAGGAGATAGACAGATACATTTAAAATGCTGAAAAGAAAAACTGCCAATGAAGAATTCTGTACCTGCAGGCATGGCAGACACCATGGAACCCCCCAGCACTTGGTAGGCAGAAGCAGACAGATCTCTGTGTGTTCCAAGCAAGTCCCAGGCCAGTAAGAGCTATTAAGTTAGTTCTGTCTTTAAAACAAACAACAACAAAAATCCTGTACCTGACAAAACTGGCCTTAAACTATTTTCAAATAAACAAAAACTAGGAGGGCTGTCCTATAAGAAATGATAACACGAGTCCTTCAAACGAAAGCAGGATAGGCTTATTGTGTATGACAATGTAAAGGTTTTTTGGTAAAGGTAAACACACAAGCAAATACAAGAAATGACTCGCCAGGCGGTGGTGGCACACGCCTTTAATCCCAGCACTCGGGAGGCAGAGCCAGGCGGATCTCTGTGAGTTCGAGGCCAGTTTGGTCTCCAAAGCGAGTTCCAGGAAAGACGCAAAGCTACAGAGAGAAACCCTGTCTCGAAAAACCAAAAACGAAATGGCTCTATTATAATTGATTCAAAACTTCATTTTACACTTTCAATAAGATTTAAATGATAAAAGCATTAAAAACTGTATGTCTGTTAATAGAAACACAATCTATAAACATATTATCTATAAACTAAAAGGACCAGAGTTTTATATGTGACTAAAATAGGTTATATATCAATTTCAACTAAGTTCAGACTGGGAGCTAGTGCTGTAATTCAGTTGGCAGACTTCATGTAGCTTGCATGAAGCCCTAGGTTTAATCAACCCAGTACAGGGTTAAACTGGACACCCTGACACTCACACCTGTAATCCCAGCACTCAGGAGGTAGAGGCAGAGGTTCAGAATTCAAGACCATCCTCAGGATAGCAAGCCTGAAGTCATACTAGGCTACGAAAGACCATGTTTCAAAATAAAAGAGGGTCTAGGTGGGAAGCTAAGTGGAGGTGGTCAGGAAGCCCATGGATGCTCAGGCATGCAGCCTGTCACATCTGCCAACATGCTGGGTGTGTCACTCTTCTTGCTTAGGGTTCTTTATCACTATGTGGAGTCGACCACCCCAAGGAGAGCTAAAAGTGACATTTTCTTCACCCCAGAGTTTCAGGACACGGTCCAAGGTAATACAGAGGTGGTAAGAGGCCTTCATCCTGGACTTCACGTCTCCTACCCATCACAGAACAGAGCAACTACACCTAGACTTTCACAATATTTATTTCTCCAAAGTCTTTCTTAAGTCTATAGAACAAGAAGCTGATACTGAATAGGGACTACTATAGGGCTGCTTTCCTTTCTACTCTTTCCCCCATCACAAAAAATATACACACATACATTAAACTGTCCACCTTTGGAAGATTAAAGTTGTGGAGATTACTGGTAGCAGTAACAAACGTATTTAGTGTCATTTAACATGTACACTGAAGCTGAGTGTGGACTATACCTGTAGTCCCAGTTACTTGGAAGGCCAAGGCAGGAAGATTCCAAGTTCAAGGCCTGAATGGACAAATACATAGGGAGTTTTAGATCAACCTTCCTTCCTTCTTTTTTTTTTCTTTTCTCAAGATAGGGTCTCACTATGTAGCTCCAGCTATCCTGGATCTCACTATGTGGACCAGGCTGGACTCACAGAGATCCGCCTGTCTCTGCTTCCCAAGTTCTGGGATTAAAGGCGAGCGCCACTATGCCCAATTCTGGAAAAAAAAATGTTTTTAAAAAAGAGCTGGAGATATACAGCTCAGTGGTTCTTGAGCACTCACAAAAACTTCAGGATTGATCTCCAGCATTAAAACAAAAGACAACATGTAAAATGGTTAAAATGATAAATTTTACCTTATATACATCAATGATTAAAAATTAATGTAAAAGAAAAAGAAAGCAAAGGCGAGACTTCTAGACAGACTAAACATCTGCAAGAGGCACATGTGGTACAGAAAGTGGAACCGAGCATCAGAGACGGCATAAGTGAGCTTCAGCACTTGGTAAACCCAGAGCTGCAGCACACAGGAAATGCTGAGCCCTGGAGGTTTCTAGACCAGACTGAGTCTTTGTTTCTGAGCTGTGAATGACAGGATTTAACAATATGACTCTTCTTTCCTTTTTGGCTTGTGTGAAAGAGAGGAAGCAGAGGCTTTTATTACTCAACAGCTGACGACAACTGCTGGAGAGACAACCTAACAGCCTGACTCGCTTATTTTGGAAACTGTTACAAGTCTAGAGTTAGATTAGAGTAATAACCACACACAGCTGACGACAAGTTTCAGCTTTTCATTCAAATGCGTCTAAAAGTTAGGTATCTCTTTATTCTGAGTCGGTTAAAAAGTTAGAAGTTTGAGGACAGACACTGATTTTTACTTTAGGTTTTTAATTTCTCTAAAATGAAAGTTAAACCCCTATTTATAATCTGTTGGAAAAAATAAACATTAATTATAAAATAGTAAGATAAATGCTGTAAACATTTAAGAGTGTATGATATATGTGGACAATTAACTTGCTTAGTTCTGGGCTGGTTTTTTTTTTAATTTATTTTTTATTTTATGTGTAATGTGGGACACGGGAGTGGGAAGTATACATGTGCACTATGTGCGCGCAGGTGCCTGCAGAGGCTAGAAGAGGGCTTCCGCTATCCATCCTGGAACTGGGGTTACAAGCCAATGTGAGCCACCTGATGTGGCTGCTATGAAGGGAACCCAGAATCTGCAAGACCAAGTGCTCCCAACCACTCCACCACACTCTAGATGGGAGCCTGGCTGCTTCAATAAGCTTTGTTTTTCCTTCTTGAAAAGTAAGAGAACATATCCATGGGCATCAATTATTGAAAATAGATCCTAACTGCAATCTGACAAGACACACTTGGGAGCATGGCTTATATAAAACCAAAGCACCTTTAGTAGTAGGACCCAAAATTAGATGATACAGTTTTTGAATGTTTGAAGAAAGAAATGTTTGTCTTTCAAATAAAAAATAATTCAGTGTCATTTTTATCCAGAAGGATAAAACTATGATGAGAAACAAAAACCCTGAATTTGGTTTTCTGAACTATTTTATAGGTATAGTAAAGTTGCTGACCTAGATTAATTTACATTACACCTAGAAAAAAATCCAACATGATGTCTGGCACATAATGGGTGCTAAATATACTTCAGGAGCTATTATTAGGATCATTCTATTATTAGTATAAAACCACATTTATTGTTTTGTTTGTTTTATTCAAACAGGATCTTACTATGTAGCCTTGGCTGTCTTGGAACTCAATATATGAACCAAGAACTCACTTGCTTCAACCTTCCCAGTGCTGAATTAAAGGTGTGTGTCACCATGCTGAGTTATTTACTGGGTTTTAAAAGTGGCAATGAAGTGTACAAACTGCTGACACTTGGCTTTTATGTTGGTGGAGATTGGGACTCTTAAATCCCCCAGATGGTAAAAGCTCCCCCCCCCCCAAAAAAAAATCAGGGTCTCTCTACATAGCCTGACCGTCCTAAACTCACAAAGATCCACCTGCCTCTGCTTCCCAAGTGCTGGGATTAAAGGTCACCACTCTCAAACCAGAACCTAAAATTTCTTGACGGATGTTTTATTTTCCAAACTGAGACTGTAATACATCTTAAAATTTACTGCTTTACTGTAAGACATAAGTATCCCTCAGTAAGCTACCACAACCACAAAATATATGTAATTAAAAGTTATCATGCTAGGCGGTGTAGTGCATGCCTTTAATCCCAGCACTTGGGAGGCAGAGCCAGGCAGATCTCTGTGAGTTCGAGACCGGCCTGGTCTACAGAGCCAGATCCAGGACAGGCACCAAAACTACACAGAGAAACTCTGTCTCAAAAAACCAAAAAGAAAGCCGGGCGTTGGTGGTGCACGCCTTTAATCCCAGCACTTGGGAGGCAGAGGCAGGCGGATCTCTGTGAGTTCAAGGCCAGCCTGGGCTACCAAGTGAGCTCCAGGAAAGGCGCAAAGCTCCACAGAGAAACCCTGTCTCGAAAAAAACCAAAAAAAACCAAAAAAAAAAACCAAAAAAAAAAAAAAAACAAACCAAAAACCAAAAAGAAACAAGGGAATTGTAATGTTTTATTTACTTTACTATATTCAAATAATATCACAGCATGTAATAAACCTAAAAAATATTATTGAGATATTTTACATTCTTTTCTGATACTTTGAAATTAATGTATTTTATACTAATAGTCCATAATAGTCTTAATCTGGACCAGCCTATTTCAGTTTTATCACTGGTGAGGCAGCCAGAAGTGACACTTTCTAGTGTCAGTACCATGGAAATGCTAGAGACTGTCAGACTGGCTCACAGATGCAAAAGAGCTCCACATTCTTTTTTGGTACTATAAGCAATGACCTCTCCAAATCTAATGGTTTCTAGTGGTAACTGAATAAAACTAAATAAAAAGCATAATTTTAAAAATTCAAGTCATATATGAAAATCAACTTTTCTTTTTTTGAGATAGGGTCTCACTATGGAGTCCAAACTGGCTTTGAACTTGTGATCGGCTTTTAGTGCAATAAGACACAGGAGCTGGAAAGGTGGTTCAGTGGGTAAAGGCATTTGCAGCCAAGCCTGACAACCAGAGTTCTATCCCGCAAGGTGGGTGTCCTCTGACCTCCACCCATACTTTGTGCATGCATGCTTGTATACATGTATATACATCCTCATGCCCCTAGAATAAATAATTTAAAAACTGTTAAATCAAGATAATGCTTCTTCCTCTTCAGGGATGTTGCAAGAATTCAAAAAAAGAATTCACATAAAGTGGATATAGCACAATCCCAATAACTATTATAATTACCTATCTTGTTTATTGGTCCAAAACTAAGATAACAAATAGGCCTGACAGGATGTGGCTTTTGCTTCCTTATGTTTTTGCTAAAAGGACAGACAAGAAGGAAGTAGAAGCTAGCAGAAGTCAAAATATTAACTCCTGCCTCAGCATAAATTACCATAACCACATTATCCAAGTGACTAAAGTAGTCTCAGTTTCTTGCACCTTTCATCTGTCAAGAACTTCTCACGGGTTGGGGATTTAGCTCAGTGGTAGAGCGCTAGGCCCTGGGTTCGGTCCTCAGCTCCAAAAAAAAAAGAACTTCTCACAGTGGGCTGGAGAGATGGTTCAGTGGTTAAGAGTACAAGCTGCTCTTGCAGAGGATCTAAGTTCCATTCCCAGCACCCATAACTGCCTATAACTCCAGTCCCACTGGGACCCTACACCTTTGGCTACCACAGGTGATTCACATGTGCATATCCCACACACACATAATTAAAAATAAAATAAATCTTAAAAAAAAAAATCTGCCCCCAAACAACAAAAACCCCCAGAACTTTTCTGAGGCATTTTACTTTCAGAGTAAGGATTCTTACAGGATCCATGAACAACTTTTGAGAACTGGCAAAGCATGGTGGTGTACACCTATAGCCCTAGCACTCAGGAGGCAGAGGCAGGTGGAAAATCTGTGAGTTTGAGGCCAGGCTGGTCTACATAGCGAGTTCTAGGACAATTAAGGCTACACAGAGAGACCCTGTCTTGAAAAAATAAAAATAAGGAATTAATGGATCAAGTTTCTAGAAGTAGAAAAAGAGCAACTGGCAACCTAAAGATTTTAAGAACAGCTTAACAAGAGATATGTAACTTGGGTCATAAAGCACGAATACATGCTTACAGTGTTAAAGGTATGTCTAGGCAAATGAGAACAGTAAAATCAGAGACAATGAATAATACAAGAGGTGGCAGACTGAGGTGAGAGGTAATATGCCCACCTGCATTATGTGGTTAGAGGAAAGGGATGAGCACAGTTTGAATGTGACTGTCCTTACAAGCTGTTATGTTTGATGTGTGGTCTTAGATGGTATTGCTATTTGGGAAGTCTGGTGTGGCTGGAAGAGTTGGGTCACTAGGAGTGGGCTTTTGAAAGTTATAGCCCAGCCCCACTGCCAATGTAGTCTCTGCTTTCTGGGCTGGTGGCTGCATGAGAAGCTCTACAACAGATTCTTGCTTCGGTGGACAGAGCCACTCCCACCATTCAACTTGCTTTGCTAGGATGGACTGAACCCTCTGAAACTGTGAGCCAATATAAATCCTTCCTCCCTTTAGTTGCTTCTGTTATGGATTTCCTCAATGAGAGGAAAAGTGACTAATACAACGATAGAGCAGAAGTGAGAGGTTGATTACAGCATTCTGTTTAGTGCTGAAGGTAAAAAGTGCAAAAATATAGTATCTGTTCTTAGGAAGTTTTACACTGTCAGAGGAGATAAAATGCTGTGGAAAGTATCTAAGAAGAATGGTCAGGATGATAGGGGAAACACTGGGTTCTTTGTTTTTGTTGCATTGTTTTCTTTTTTCTTTTTCTTTTTTTTCTTTTTTTGAGACAAACTTGGTCTCTCTATGTAGCCCTGGCTGTCCTAGACCAGGCAGACTTTGAACTCAGAGATCTGCTTGCCTCTGCCTCCTGAGTGCTTGAATTAAAAGTGTACACCTCTGTGCTCTGCAGGAGAACATCATGAAGGAAGAACCCTTCATACCGCAATCAAAAACAAAAACGGGATTCAACTAAGGAGAGGGAGCTACTGAGGGGTCTGAGTGGTATATCCTATGTCAACCAGAAGTCTTTGGAATTAAACATCTTCATCTCTAAACCAATGAAAGGGCCACTGAGACTGCACAATGGGTAAGAAACTTAGCACCAAGCCTGACATCCTAAGTTTGACCCTCAGGACCCACCTGGTTGGAGGAGAGAACTGACTCCAGAAAATTGTGCTCTGATCTTTCCATATGCACCACAGCACATTCACATACATGTGTGCACACATAAATACATATATAAAATAAATAAATGGTAAAAAAACCAAACAAACAATAAAGGTGGAATCTTCTGTCATAAAGCAATTAAGTAAATATCACATATACTGTTTGAATTCTTTCCTGTTTCATAGTTATACACATTCATTCTAATACATTATAAAGGCTCAAAGACAAAATCTCAAGAGTGAAACCTTTTGTACAGAAAAAATTTTCATTCATAATAATGAAAGGCTAGGTATATAATAAAATATTCTAAAGACTTGGTGATCTAACGCCAACTTAAAAAACTGAACTATAACAAATATAGCTTTGGTATAGGTAGATGAGTCCTATTGTGACATGGTAAGGTGAAAATGAACGTGAATGCAAGTTTGCCTATGTTACAGGTCTCATTTAAAACAAAATACTTGGACAAATGTCACTTCATATACAAATGTATCACACACTGATAAAATGTGACAACCTAAAACAAGGTTTTAGAACTCTTTAGCTTTATAAGATAGTCAAAAAATGTTAAACATGCTCCTCATGGGTTATTAGTTATCATTCACTATATAGAACAGCCATAATATCATAATTACAAAAGCTTGGTAAAAGCTCAACTGTCCAAATGTAACAAATATTAGAAATGGCAACAAAAGTAGAGTATTTTATCTATGGTGCTCTAATTCCTATGCAAATAACTATAAAGGCATTTTATACATTAAACAACTGTGCAAGTCAAGAAAGCAAGTGTAGAACAATGAAGAATGTGTTTGTCCAACATCAGCTTGAGAGGCACAGAGACAACTATTTTCCTATATAGCCATTTAAATGTTAATACACACATAAACAAGCAAGAATGTTTAATGGAGCATTTACAGGCCCTGTGAAAATCAAATCTAAACATCATTATAGACACAGTAACCCAATGTTTACTTCCGTTTTGATCCAAACTAATAAAAAGGTATAGATATGTGTATGAGCGTGCGTAAAATCAAGAGGCCAACAGTGAGCATCTTCCTCAATCACTTGCCTTATATTTGATTTTTTAAAAAAGCATTGATTCCATTTAAGCAGAAATATGGTATTTAATTAAATAAAGTGGCATTTATCAAAATGTGCATTAGAAATGAGGATGTTATGTAATACACATATATTATACATATAAAATCTGTATGTGTACCTATAAAGTCAGCTATAATTTTACTTTACATACCTCTGCAGGTCAACTATTTCATTGTTAAGGGTATCTAGTTCCTTAATAGCAGAGAAATCTGCAACAGGACTTGATCCTACGATGGTCTAAAAACAAAATTCACAGTTATACATTGCTGCTATAAATGATACGCACTCAAAATGCTAAAGCTATACAGGGCAACAAGATATTCCACTTTACTACATTATTAGCACTTTCAATTCATTTAATAAAATACTTGCACAACTATATATACATATTGTAATTATATGTGTACTTGAATATTAAGACAATTCCCTTACATCCTCCAGAAAGCTATTATTCAATAATATGAACCCACACCTCAGATCCCACTGCCTTTGTCACATGATTCTAGTTTACCCAGAATTCTGCAGTAAACACATGCTAGATTAGAAATGAATTCCTCTAACATCCACTAAGATGTGTTATTTATCAGCAAGAGGGATGATGATTTATTTCCACTTACATCATCTGGCACAAAATAAGTACACAAAATCTGTTGAATCTCAGAATTATATATAATGGTGGTTGATTTTATTCAATTCAACAAACACTAACTTTTGTTAAATGCTTTTACTATCTACAACCTAAAAGCGACTAACCAAGTGCTCAAGCACGTTCTGTAACAACTACTACTATCACCACATACGTAACTCTGTATATAGGAAATCTTTCTTTTGTTATTGTTTTGGTGTGTATTAGTGTTGTTCCGGTTTTTTTTGTAAAGAAACTTTTAAGTGTGTGTGTGTGTGTGTGTGTGTGTGTGTGTGTGTGTGTGTTGCATGTGCATACTACAGAAAGGCTAGAAAAAGGCATCAGATCCCTTGTTCCAGGTGTTTGTGAGCAGTCTGACATGGGTGCTGGGAGTCAAATGCCATTCCCTCTGCAAGAGCAGTACACACACTTAGCTGTTAAGCCATCTCTCCAGCCCATTTTTGTTTTTTGAGGCAGGGTCTCATTTACCCAAGATGGCTCTTAAACTTGCTATGGAGACAATGTTGACCTTGACTTCCTGATCCTCCTGCCTCTACCCACAAGTACCGGGATTACATGGGGCACCAGTATGTCCAACACAGTTTTTTTTTAATAAGGATGATATCAGAACTGGTTACCAAATGGTACTTATATAGATACAAATTCTAGGTTTAATGTAGATTCTGTTATTTTGTTAACTATATCCTCTTCACTGGAAAAGTGGAGAAATAAATCTCTGCCCTGCCTACTTAGGTCAAACTTTCTTTTCTGAACTCCCCTTGATGTCCTGTTTAGCTTTCTAAAGTTAGAACAAGAGGATAATTGCTCGTTTAAAAGCCTGATTTATACACACTATTACAATCAGATTAACAAATAACAGCATCATCAGCTTTTGGAAATGGTAAAACTGAAACTTGAATGTGTGAGACCTAAGATATATTAGTGGCCTTCTTAGTAGAATATCAAACTGAGTGCTAACACTAATACTGGGAACTTCATGTGTCACCAACTCACACAGAAGAGATCTAAAAGTTCCATAATATTCCACTTCCTCACCCTTATACAATCATTAAAATTTACTACGCACTGGTAAGCCCATTAATCAGTTCTCAAAAGTAACCTGAAAGGTGGATCATTGGGAGGTGAGTCATAACTAAATTTAGAGCTAAGGAAACAGACCAAGCGACTGCTCAAAAGTCTTCTGATTAAATACAACTGTCATTTCATAACATGACCTTTGGCATTTGTATGCCAAAATAACTTAGAAAACACCATGCTAAAAGTAAACTTGGTAAACAGGTTAATAAAATTTGACAAATAATTCCTTCTACTTTTTTTTTAATGTCACGCTGCCTGCTAGTATTGAGCTGTTCTATCAGTGTTAAAACTCATCTATATAGATTCAATTAATTAAGCTTCAAATTTTATATTACAACTTTACATCAAATATACTTCTTTTGGAGGGGCAGTTAAGACAGTGCTTTCCTAGGTAGCCCAGGCTACTCTTGAGCTCACTATGTAGCCTAGGCTAGCATTAAACTTCTGTAAACCCCTGTCTCAGCCTCTGGAGTGCTGAGGTTACTTGTGTATACTGCTATGATGATTCTCAAAAATACTTAACTGTCTTACTAAACCCCACTAATATGCAGACCTTTACTGATGCTATATTAAATTAAGAATTTTAAAGCAGATTTCTGCATGAGACAGTTATTCACTAAGTTTTAGCTGTATTTATACTTGACCTATGGGTTAGGATGAGTCAGACAGTCAGGCAGGTGAAAAAAAAAATGAAAAAATAGAACTTGATCTCATTTTCATCACCAAGATTAACTTCTATCACTTAAATGCCACTGAGAAATGTTCTATCAGAGGTGCAAGTATACCAGGAAACACATGGCTTCCACCTCTACCGTCATTACAACTTTAAAAAGTGGATCACATTTGACAGCCTTTGCTATTAAAATACCAACAGGCAAGAAGATAAAGTTAAACAAATTAGTTTAACCGAAAACAAGTTAGGAGGTAATAGCTTTATATGACTAAAATGGCATGCAAGCAAATATGGAAAAGGTCAATTAAAGTTATGTATAGCACGTGCAGGTACATAAAGAAAAATGTAGCATGCCCTTCTTTAAAAATTATTTTATTCATTTACTTAATTTTGAATTATTTTTTATGTGTATGGGTGTTTGCCTGCTTACAAGTCTGTGTACCAAGTGTGTGCTTGGTGCCTGTGGGGACCAGAAGGCTTTGGATCCCAGGGAACTGGAGTTATAGACAGTTGTAAGCTGCCATGCCTGTGAGCTGGGAATCAAACCCAGGTCTTCCGGAAGAGCAGCCAGTGCTCTTAACTGCTAAGGCATCTCTCCACACACTCCCTTATTAATCTGTATGTGTATGAGTGTTTTGCCTATATGTATGTAAGTGCATCATGCACATATGGTGCTGGTGGAGGCCAGAAGAGAGTGTCAGATCCAGCAGCTTTCCCTGGAACTGGAGTTGCAGACAGTTGTGAAGCCACCATGTGAGTGCTGGGAACCAAACCTGGATCTTTTCGAAGAGCAATCAGTGCTCTTAACTGCTGAGCCATCTCTCTAGCCCCACATGCACCCTTACAAATATTTTCTCTCATGTTGTTTTGTGCATTTCATAAAAGCCTCACCTTAGTGATTTTAAGTATAGTAAGGAGTCCAGGGAAGGCAAGCCACAGGGCATGCAAGTATCAAGTGACACATGACAAAAGCATGCTGATCAACTGTTTTCACTGTTTATCAACTTTTCTGCATAAAAACCACTCTAATTTCAAAATAGATCATGTAAATAAACTGTATGCTAAAATACAACAAAGACAGCATAAAATAAAGCTCTAACCTTGAGAGAGAGGAGAGTTAAGAAACTGACAGTACAAGAAAGGCGAAAGCAGAGTGCTGCAGAATGGAAAAGACAGTCCAAACTAGAAAAAACACAGAAAGGAGGAGAGCAACATTCAAAACAGATTAGTTGAAGCTACCAAAAAAAAAATTGCAATACCTTTTTTTTTTTAAATAAACCAGATAGAAGGAAAAAAGAAATTTGAAAGTAAGCACAAATTTTAATATTTTTTGGTTAATAGATAAGGCAATAGTTATGAAATACCAAGACCAACAGTTATAAAATATTTCAATGAGTCTGGCACCAAGAGATAAGCATACCTTAGCATGCTCTAGTGAATGGAAGTCTGAGAAGTCTACTAATTACAAACTATGTTAACAGATACAACCTCAAGGGTCTATTATCATGCAGATTCTATGAACAGAAAAAATTGATTCAGTAATTTCTGTTCTTTTGGAAATTAGAGTTGGTGAGAGTTTCAGTCTACAATGCTATACAGCTGAGATACAGAACAGAGCAGAAAAGCATAACTATAAATCAGTACCCTTCATCTTTCTGTGCAGCATCACTTGCAGCCTCTCCACAACCTAAGGAACCCATGTCATACATCCAAAAGTCTAAAAAAACTCACAAAGTACAAAAATTGATTCATATAACTAATTCTCGGGACCTGGCAGTGGTGAATTCCATTTAGTTTTCTTGGGGAGGGAGGGGGTCTATTTTTTACTTTTGTTAGGTTAAAATAGAATTTTTAACTATGTTACAAAATGAATGCAATCAAAACATTCTATTGGTACTTGAAAGAAAATTCTTTTTTTTTTTTTTTTTTTTTGGTTTTTCGAGACAGGGTTTCTCTGTGTAGCTTTGCACCTCTCCTGGAGGTCACTTGGTAGCCCAGGCTGGCCTCGAACTCACAGAGATCCGCCTGGCTCTGCCTCCCGAGTGCTGGGATTAAAGGCGTGCGCCACCAACGTCCGGCTAAGAAAATTCTTAATAACACACATTTGACAGCTCCTGTTATTTACAACCCTGAAAAAAATCACTACAGCACTGTTTATATTATAGGTGAAAAGGGCTTTAAAGATACAAAGTTTAGGTGGGATGTTTTATTTTGTTTGGGTTGCTGCACTGCCCAGGATAGCCTTGAACTTGTACATTCAAAAATTCTTTAGCCTCAGCCTATCCAGAGCTGAGACTATACAGGTTCAAATGATACCTGGTTATTTAGTTTGAAAAGGAACTAAACCCATCATATGAAAGTCTTTTGAAAGGTCTACTACAGACCAAGATATTATAAATGTGCTATATTAAAAAGGGTTTCCAGATAAAGAAGAAAAAAATTTCAAAGTACAACATGGTTAAAATGAAGATGTTTTGAAAATTTCCACTGCTGACCAGAAACCCAACTAACTTGTAGACTTTTAGATATGAAGTTCAGCTGTATACTTAAGAATGAAGGGTCGTCCTATGGCAAAGAACACATACAGATATTCCTCAAAATACAGTTTTTCTTGAAGGCTATTTTGATGTAAAATCAATACTAAGCAATCACCATCTCCTAGATTTTGTTTCCAAATTTGTATTGTTTTCTGTAAGAGTGAAATGTAATAATTTAATTATTATAGCTAGCATTTCTCCCCCCCCCCTTTTTTTTCATAAAAATTAACTAGCCATGGTACATTCTTATAATCCTAGCATTTGGGAAGTGAAGAAGGAAGGATCAGAAGTTCAAAGTAATTCTCAGCTACATAAAGTGTTCAATGCCAGGCTGGGCTAGATGAGACTCTGTTTCAAAAAAAACTCTTCAATTTAATAAAGTACAGCTGTCCTATGAGTAATGACTAATGGGGTGACAAGGTGCAGTTCAAGGATGCTAGAGAAGGGATGCGAGCATGCTGACATACATACACTAAACCAACAGGGAGTGCTCTGCCCTCCACCTCTGTGACTGCACACAGCACTTGTCTCTTGCTATCAGGCATGCAGGTCTTTGACGTTATCTCACCTTTTGGAAACTAGACCGGTCTGATGGTGGAATCATCTCAGGAGTGAGAATACGAGGAGGATCAATGCCCTTTATTAACTTCTGATTGATTAAGTGAAAAGCCAAGGCAAACTGGTCTTTTGAAAGCTTCCCACAGTCCTTTGTGTCACACAGTGTCCTATACAAATACACAAAATAAACAGTACATAAGTGCTACAATTATTACTCCCAAAGTCCAGGAGAAAAAAAATATGATTTTAACGTTTTAAAAATTAAAGGCGTGACGCACACCTTTAATCCCAGCACTCGGGAGGCAGAGCCAGGGGGATCTCTGTGAGTTCGAGGCCACCGGGGTCTACAGAGCGAGATCCAGGACAGGTAGCAAAACTACAGAGAAACCCTGTCTCGAAAAAAAACAAACAAACAAAAAATCAGCTGAATTGAAAAAGACAGATCACAGCCTGTTCAAAACATATATGTTAAAGAGGCAGACCACATTAAAATGCTAAAAAGAAGTCAGGAGGTGGTGATGCACACCTTTAGTCCCAGCACTAGGGAAGCAAAGAAGAAAGAAAGAAAAAGAAAAAGAAAAAAAAAAAAAAAGACCCCCAAGGCTCAGGAAACATCCCAGAAGAGAGTAAAAGAATTCATGAGCAGGAAGATGGAGGGGAGCTGTGGAGAGGTGTCTTTTGGACTTGACATGGCTGTCGCATTCACAAACACAGCAGCTGTGGCTGCCTGTCTAAGGCTGAGCCCAAAGCTCTGCAGCATGGCTAAGAGAGGAGCACAGGAGGCCCCACCCTTGCCTGAGGTAGCTAATGGCTGCAGGGGAAGGGAAGTCATTTTTCTTCAATGAAGTAGTCACTGGCAAGTTGTACATGATCCAGTAAATACTACTACATGCAAGCAACTCTAATTAAGCTCAGGAGGTTATCAGAAAACAAACAAATAAAAACATAAAAGTAAGG
Organism: Peromyscus attwateri; assembly: GCA_902168425.1. Lineage (NCBI taxonomy): Eukaryota > Metazoa > Chordata > Mammalia > Rodentia > Cricetidae > Peromyscus > Peromyscus attwateri. Next base: position 8,525 of record CABHPP010121758.1, on the reverse strand, counting down.
AGATATACTGTAAAGAACAACTCCAGAAAGTAGAAAGGTGATAAAAGAGGGTAATGGAGTATGTGAATGACATATATATATATACTGTCAAAAAACAAACAAACCCTTAAGAGCACCAGAAAACAGAGTAAAACCTGTCAACTGAAGGGAGAGAACAAATGTTTCATTCTATTTGTCTTTTTTCTTCTTTTTAAAGCTCGGCTTTCTAAATGCTTAATTCTTTGAAAGTCAGTGTAGCCTGACGAAAAGACAGGGTATCAAGCTGGGTATCAAGCCAAATGTGGAGTCCAGCTTTTCTCTTACATACTTATAACTTGGAACAAAAATTTTTGAGGTCTCAATCTTAGTTTCTTCACCTACAAGTAAAGATACCCTTTTTGTGAGGTACCGCAAGAAAGGTAATGTATGACTAAAGCCTGAGCACAGCACCAAACCCATTTGTGACAGTTACCTTTGTTATGTGTTTAACCTAGGCACTCAAAGGTTGCAGATTCAGCGATGCAAGTTTAATCTTTTCCAGTCTGAATACTCATCTCTCTCTCTTTTTTTTCATTTTTCTTTATTAAGAAATTTTCTACTCACTTCACATATCACCCACAGATCCCCCCTCCCCCCTCCTCCCGATCGATACTCATCTCTCTTAAGACAGAACTAGTATGTTCTGCGCTCTTCTAAGGTTCTCTTTGCAACTTTTTGTGTTTGTTGCTTCTTAAAAACCTCAAGATAACATCAGTATAGTTAGCCAGGGTGGTGGCAGGCATAGGATAAAGCAATTTCATACGCATTATTATATGTAATATGAAATGCATTGCCAAGAAACAAGTGTCATACAAATGTATAATGTGCATACATCTTACAGGATTAGACACATACACTACTATTTCTTTCTTTTTGTATTTAAATAAAAACCACTACATTGTACAAACTTTACAAACAAAACCCCACCTAGTTAGACTAACGCAGCCTTTCAAATAAGCAACTGCCTAGACCAAAAGTCTATACACCTCAATGAACATATTCAATTCAATGAACACATATAGCCATTCTGAAGCTATAGAATTTTGCTTATATGTTTATGCACAAAAAATTAAAAATCCATGACAGAGTTAAATCTGGAAACACAAGTTTTATACCTTCTTTTATAACTCATGTATTCCTCGCCCTTCCTCATCACCATCTTTCCTGTTCTCCTACTTCATGTGATATTTACTATTCCCCCATGTATATTTGTTTGCAGATGTACACGTATAAAGTACAGGCAAGGGGCTGGAGAGATGGCTCAGTGGTTAAAAGCACTAGCTGCTCTTCCAGAGGACCAGGGTTCAATTCCCAGCACCCACATGGCAGCTCACTACCGTCTGTAACTCCAGTTCCTGGGGATCTGGTACCCTCACACAGACACACATGCAGGCAAAACACCAATGCACATAAAATAAAAATAAATAAATAAACTAAGGGACAGGCTAGGACCCACAAGAAGAACACACAGGATTTTTCTTTCTGACATCAAGTAACCTCAATATTATACATCTATTTTCCTACAAAGATAAATGACTAATAAAATTTTGTATATATAAAAAATGGAATACTATTCAGCTCTAAAGAAAAATTTTAAAAAATGTTTTTGAGACATGGTCTCATTTACTCCAGACTGGCCTTCAAGTCACTACTCTAGAGCTGGGGAGGACCTAACTGTCCTTGCATTTCTCTGAGTACTGGGACTGCAGGTGTATGCCACCACACCCAGTTTATGTAACACAAGGGATCAAAGCCAGGTCCTCCGGCAGGCTAGGAAGGGACTCAACAAACTGAGCTCTATCTCTAGTCCCTAAAGGTACTACTTCTTAAACTGTTTAAATGTCAGATACCTGGATTCTCTTAAGAACATTGTAAGAGTTTCTAATTGGTATAAACAAATGAAATGCTACAGTTCTTTTTAAATCTTACTCTTGAATTTCCATTCTTGAATTTTTGTTCATTATACACAATAATTCTTCAGATTTGAATTTTCTCTGTAAAAAAATGAAACAAATACTAACCCGTTTAAAAAAATAAGAATGTATTAAAACTAGAGCTGATACAAAACCACATACATACACATTTTTTTTTAAAAAAAAATCTATTAAAATAAAGTCTTACCAGATGTGGGCTAGTAAGGCAGAAGGTAAACCTGTTTTCAGGAAGGTTTCACGCACCTCCAGTCCAGACACATATCCATCCATATCCTTATCAGTTTTCAGGAAGATTTCATCATATTTAGCCTTTTCTGCAGGGGATACAACCCACTGGAGAGGGGAGAAAAGTTTCTGTCAAAATGAAACCAACTTTGAAATGATATTCTTTCAAACCCTAAGAATATCTGTCACCAATCTGAACAAATCCACCCAAATGATCTTGATGTCAGTGCACTGATTCCCACACATCACAACCAACCAGTATAAAGGGAAGGCAACAAAATTACAAGTCATTAGAACTACATTTACAGGTGCCAATTTCACATTTTCTTTTAAGAAACCAGTAAACTCAAGCACAATTAAGCCCTGATCTATGAATTCCCAAACTAACACCAGTATCTGGGAAAACCCATATAAACCAATGATCTAGATAATTCCCAAGCTTCATTTTCTACAGTTTCATGCAGCATTCTTGAGCTAGAGCTGAGCTTGCACAGGCTGTCATCATAGTTGCCATTATACAACCTGACAAGAGACAGGTCAGAGGAAGAAAGAATTGATCAGAATTAGTAATGTGACCTGAAGAATCAAGAGTTAACTACAGATTAGAAATGAGTATTATGACAGGGAAAGCATGCATGTTAGCACACAGTATGTTCTATCTCCATCTTTAAACTCTGACAGATCAAGGCAAAGCCAGTTAAACATCCATAGGACCTAAGGAACATCAGCCTCCTCTGGGCCATCACGTTATGCAGGTTCAACTAAAGGGAGAGATGCATCTTTGAATGCTCCTTCTATCTTTATCAATCACATTCATGCACTTTGTTAAAAGCAAAATCCTTTAACACTGATAAATTTCTACCTGTCTTAACGGTGCTTTGGTAGGTAAAATGCCTACAGGTGGTAAGGAGTGGTAAGATTCCTTGGCTGCTGAAGAGGGGATCAACCACATGGAGCCTGATATACTGACCGTTTTTCTCTTAGAAGGTGGCACCAAGGCTGGAGGCAAGGACATTGGCACAGGTTCTTTCTCCAGTGCACAGTATACCAAAAACATGGCCTTGGAGATAAACAAAACGGAGTCAGATATAATTTTAAATTATTATAAAATTATTATAAGATACCACAAATGGCCCGTCCTTTAATATATAAAAACCACAGTCAATTTCACTCTTAATCTAGAACTACAATTTAAAGTTATAATGGGTTAATATTTTGCCTAAGTGGCAAGAATCCTAAGTTCCATAATGTACTTGGCAGCTAAACTGTGGGGAAAGAGGCATTGCTAGTGGGCACTCAAGGGTGACAGATGCCACTTTTGCAGGATTATTTGGGGCACAGGGCAGCTGGACAACAGACATGAGATAACTTTGCCTCACTTCTCAAGTCCTGGGGTAACTTATACATCCTGGCGACAGTACATCAGGGGCACTGACAGAAGAGGCATTACTGCTAGCCATTAGTTACGGTTAGCATTCATCTCTCCGCTTTCCCACAATCTGTGGCCTGAGTGACTGAAGGTCCTTTTGCTTTGTCTTGTCACTTACCTAAAACTTTATGTATGTTGAAGACACTGTAATAGCCTGAGCTCTAAGCCACTTCTTGGAGAGTTTTTCTTTCCCTAAATTGTCTCCCAGGTATACATGAATTATACATATTAACAAACTTATTTTTCCTTTTGGGAACATGTCTGTTGTTACATGAATCCCAGCCAAGAACTTAAAAAGGCTAAAGGGAAAACTAGTTTTCTCCTCTCCAGAACACAAATCAGCACTATCCTTATGAAGGGCAAATTGGTCAGCAAACTGCAAATGTACTCTTCCCTTTGGCTCAGCCACCTCACATCTGAGAACCTATCCTTACTTTTCTTTGCCCATATATGAAATGCTACATGAAAAGATTATTAACCACAACAACTATCTGCATCAGCACTCAACTATTCATCAGTAAAAGACTAATTTAAAAATTATGGTATACCTGTATCATGAAAAACTATGAAGCCATAAAAAAATCATGGGAAAGCACTGTGCCTTCACAAATATGTAATTTCCAAAACTGACCCAATTATATACTTAAACTGGAAGCAATCCATTGTATGCAGCCTCCAAAAAACATACCAAGGGAAAAAAATAATCACAAAGTATTCTGTGAGAAAATAAGCCCCAGGATCTAAAGTACACTGATGAATATGAAAAAGTACAATGTTGAACACACACCTCCATTGTATGTGTATATAGTGTGTTATCTTCGATACTAAAGAGGAAATAATTATTCACTATTCGTATACATTTGGACCAGGAAATTCAAGGAGAATAAACCAGAAACTAAGAAAAGTAGCTGAATAGAGAAGACGAACTTCATCAGTGGAGGGCAGGGATGGATCTTTCTCACTATCTTCTTGTATTAATTTTGAACCATTACAATATATTACCTATTTTAAAATCTTTTAAATTAATAAATATTTAAAGCATGTATATAAAAAGGGGACAATCTACCTATAGAACGTGACAGGATATAACCTATCCATTTTATTAATTTTTTTAAACTTAAATATTTGTGCCTATAACTTGTATAAAATAATGTAATATCTCCATTTTAAAGGCAGTAAAGCACAATTTATATTTTCAGAAGATGAAGTTTCTGTAGCTTAAAAAAAAGGAAAATTAAAAGAAAAACAGATGAGCCGAGCAGTGATGGTTCACACTTTTAATCCCAGCACTCGGGAGACAGAGCCAGGCAGATCTCTTTAAGTTTGAGGCCAGCCTGGGCTATAGAGTGAGTTCCAGGACAGGCACCAAAACTACACAGAGAAACCCTGTCTCAAACCCGCCCCCCCACCCTCCCGCAAAAAAAAAAAAAAAGACAGTATCTTTAATCATATGAAATCACTCTGTTAAGTAGACACTCTAGAAGAATTCCAGTAGCAACTAGGAAAAAAAATGTGTATTATTTGGTGTCGGCACATGCCTTTAATTCCAGTACTTGAGAGACAGAGGCAGGTGGATCTGAGTTCAAGGCTAGTCTGGTTTACAGAGTGAGTTCCAGGACAGTCAGAACTGTTATATAGAGAAAACCTGTCTTGAAAAAAAAAATAAATAAATAAAATAAACAAAAAAGGACAACAACAACAACAAAGAAAATCCTAATTCTTTCAAGAGGAAATTTGCTTTGGGCTCCTATCTTAACTCCTAAGTTTGAGTTGTTTTCAAATCAATATTTATTGAGCACACAATACAAATGTGATCCATAATCTCTATGATGGCTAATATTTTATAAATGAAGAAACTGAGGCCCAGAGATGCTAACTTGCTTAATACAATATTTTAAAGAAGCCACAGGCTACAGTATACATTAAACCAAGCATAATGTCACATGCCTATAACCCCAGTACTCAGAACTAGGGAGCAAAGGATTGAACTGAGGCCAGCCTAGGTTATACTAGAGTCTATCTTAAAAAAATAAATTTTAAAATGTTTATGTGTGTGTGTGTGTATACACACACACACACACACACACACACACACACACATAAATGTATACGGTACAAACCAGGTTATCCTAGCTACAGCATTCTTGATTGATGAAGATTTAATCAGCATTAACAGCACCTGTGTAATAATTCACACTGCCATACTTTCCTTTATAATTGGAAAAGCTAAACCTGACCTGTGGACCCAGATTATAGTGGGCACCAAAATTACCTGGACGGCTTAGTAGTTCTATAACCAGAATTCTGGAATCAGTAAAGCTGGCACTGGGCCAAAGAATATGCACTTCTAACAAGCTCCCAGGTGACTCTAGTGTTGTGTATCCAGGGAACAGCACTTAATCATTTGACCCAAACCAAGCCTTTCCACACACTAGCCAACCAACAAGAATTCAATGTCAGTTTGAAAATACATGAACACTACATCTCCAAAAAACTGAAGCTCCAGAAAGAAAACAATCTGTCCAGCACACCCTTTTCAGCCAAGTTGACAATGTGTGTAATATCAGGTTGGCATTTTGTGTGTGACAAGTGACTGGCATGCATATAAAGGTCAGCATTTATAGTGGTATTTTATTTGTGCTGAAATGTGATTTTATTTGTATGTTAATAAATAAAGTTGCCTAGGGGTCAGAGCTATTAGCAAGCCATAGGGAAAGCCAGGGCGGTGGTGGTGCACGCCTTTAATCCCAGCACTTGGTAAGCAGAACTAGGTAGATCTCTGTGTGTTCAAGGATACAGCCAGCATTGGAGACATACGCCCTTAATCTCAATACCAACCATAGAAGACTTGGGAGGTCTGTACAGACAGGCAGTCACGTAGTTGGGTTTACAACCAATGAGAAGGAAGAACCAGAACTCTTTATAAGTCAAACGCACAGGAAGTAGCTCCCCTTTTCGGAGAGGTCTCTTGGCAGGAGAAGCTAGCTGGCAAGAAAGCGGGTAAGGTTCTTAGCTCTGACCTCTTGGGCCTTCATCTTTACATTGGCTCTGTGTTTCTTATTTAATAAGACGGTTGGTTACATCTACAAGCATTCTTCTTGGTGCAGATGGAAGTCATTTCCTGGAAAGGTGAACACTGAACACAACAACAACAAAAGCAATGCCTGCCGTCTGCTGCCAACAGACAACACATTTTGTCCTGAAAGTTCAAGTTATTAATTTCATGTGTCTTGAAAATAGTTTCTCCAAGAAAAATAAAGCCAAAATTTTGTTCACTAAATAAAATATGAAAGATGAACAGAGTAATTTTAGTACTGCTTGACCGACTATGATCTTGTTTTCTTATTATACTTTATGTTATCCTATACAAAGTCTACAACTGAAACAAAAGCAGCAACCAAATCAAATGACGCCCACCCCCAGCCCCAGGTGCCCCCATGTGTGCATGTGTGTGTGTGGAAGGAGAGAAATGCTGGTTATATAGAGGTGTATGCTAGATGAGTGTGAGTATAGTTACATAGATGCTAAACCAAAAAGCTTTTAGGATTTTTTTTTTTTTTAACAAAATCATCACAAACAGACCTAAACTTTACACAGGATGCCACGGAAAGAAAGGATTTAGTTGGGATTACTATCAACTACTGACTTTCTTTGAGAGTGTTTTTCTCTTTGTGTTTTAAGCAGCATTAACTTCAGTGGACGTCAGATCAATCTGAGGGGCTTGCTTCATTTTGTGTTTTGTTTTTTAAGAAAGAATTTCTCTGTGTAGCTCTGGCTATCCAGGCTCTGTAGACCAGGCTTGCCTCAAACTCAGAGATCCGCCTATGTCTGCCTCCTGGGTGCTGGGATTAAGCACCACCACTGCTGGCTCTGAGGGGCTTTTAAAATACAGATCCTGACCAGCTTCTGGCATAGAAGGTCTGGGGCAAAGCTTGAGGTTTTTTTCCGATGGCTTTCAGGTATTACTGACAGGCAACTATACTTTTACCATTTCCTTAGTTTTACTTGCTCACTGATCTTTTCAAGCACGTGGCAACCAACAACTGCTATAAGGGGTGAAAACACTGTGTTTTCCAAGTAAAACAAGTTTCCTGAAAAATGTCTGATCACCAAGCACTGTGCTTGATGCTAGAAACACAAAGGGGAAAGACCCTTCACTTTCATTACACAGGAGAAGCAGAGCAAGAGTAAAAGTTAATTTCAGGGCTTGAGGCGGAGCTCAGTAGCACAGCGACCCTATGTTCAATCTAAAGAACCATAAAATAAGAAATGCTAATAACGTGTATGTGATGAGCAATGACAGTGCATGTCTTCAATCCCAGCACTCGGGAGGCAGAGACAGGCGGATTTCTGAGTTCGAGGCCAGCTTGGTCTACAGAGTGAGTTCTAGGACAGCCAGAGCTGTTACACAAAGAAACCTTGTCTTGAAAAACAAACAACAAAAACAGAAGTATGTGGTACATGCTAGCATATACAAGTATAGCTCCCTCTTAATGCCAAATGTTCTTCACAAAATAAGGACCCAATAAATACTACTGACAGAAAAGATTAAGACTTAGAAAGAAGAAAACAAAAACAAAAATAATAGAGAGATACAAAGATAGCCAAATAAAAATGGCATCACCTTCACTTTACAGGAACCAAAAAGGGAAAAACTATAAATTACTTTTCTGGGAAGAAATTTTGCAAACACTATCTTAATCAATCCCCATGATAGTATATATCCTGATACTTGAACAAATGCATTTTTTGCCTCTAGACAAATCTAAATTGGAAGATATCCTACAAGTTATCACACCAGTACTCCAAAAACAGAAAAAAATCAAAGTCATAAAAAAGAAAGCCTCTTCAACAAATGGTGCTGGCATAACTGGATGTCAATATGTAAAAGATTACAAATAGATCCATATCTGTCACCA